>JAJVSH010000122.1:357458-393255 GCA_021460005.1 Tetramorium alpestre | reverse complement strand
TATATATATATATATATATATATATATATATATATATATGTTATAGACTCTTACTGAAAATGCGGAAAGGAAGGCGTATTATGCGTTATGCAGGTATATGTATGCTCTTGTCTTTAGGATTGCTTTAAGATTTCAAATCGTCATATTAATTTTCTAAAATGTTTTACAAATTTGAAATGCCATGTAAAGCGATATCATCAAAGGGATCAAAGGATAAAAAAAATAAGATTGGGAAATTGATGACGAAAGCATTGTTAGGGCCCATTATACACAATGAGAAGAATAAGAAACAAGGCATTAAAGAAATATGATTCAGGAATTAGTAATGGAGCGTACAGTATGCGCGTTTGAGAAAAACATAAAGGATACAAGAAAGAATGAGTCCTTTTCTATGTGCACCTTTAACCTCACTTCTCAGATAAAGGCAAACTCGAACTAGATTTATATATTTATATATTGTCTGCGGGACGCCCTTTTGTGTACGTGCACCTTTACCACCATTTTTCAAAACTCGGTATAGATATACTATGTCTATTGGCGAATTACGGGTCACGGAATGTATTGCATCGATTTCATAAAATGGCAGACATGGTGAGAACGGCTATCCAAGAAATGATGGAGCTTATCTATCTGGTATAATGGTCTCGAAATTATTATTCCGATCTGCGCGCGATCTTGAATAAGCTTGAACAATATTTAAATTATAAATCGCAACGGCAATGCAGCGAAAGCAATTGAATGTTCTGCTCGACTGTTCTCTGCCACTCTTACATCATTTATTTTCTACAACATTAACCGATGCGTGTCTAATAACAGTTAACTCTATGACGCAGCTTCTTCACGCGTCGACAGATTTTTCTTTGCTTCACTTTGAACTAAACAACTCGCCGCGAAGAAAACGGTTTAATGTCGCGATTATTTATAAAGAACTTTCTTCCGTGATCGATAATGTATATACGGAAAAGCATCTCTCTTACAGTATTTTGTATTATGTGCTACATTCGCTATCTTTTATTTAAATTTATTAATTTATAACAGCATTTAATTTATAAAAGATAGTAAATATAAATTACTATAGAATATACTATATACATAATAATTTAAAATATTAAATAATATAATTTAATACAATGACTACTATATATAAAAATATCTTTCTTGCTCGCTTCAGTTCAAGTCTATTTTTATATACATGTAAGAAAATAAAATATGGAATATTTTAAATTCGATATTCTACACAAGAATCTGAAATTTTTCAGAATTTTTTGAAAGAAATTTCTCATGTGAAAGAAACGCAACAATGAGTGTATGTCTCGCCACGCTCTTACATCATCCTGTTTTTACGAGTTGTCTCGATACCGACATCTTCGCGGTCAATATTTACTGCTATCGCGCGGCGCGGCCGCGCAAAAGTGCTTTATCGGAGCGACCGTTCTCAGCCACGTATGCGAATTACGGAATGGATGAAAACACGCGAATTATCCGTTGACACGGCGGGTTATCCGAGTGGCCACTGCAGTTTTCGCGAGCTATGATTACACGTAAATCGATATTACGTATTAGCGGTCAATGGCATCGAATCCGGTTGGCGACCGATGCAAATTTTGTTTGAGCTGCGATTATTTACGAGAAATTAATCAGAGGTAGACCGTCCGAGCTCTAGACCGTCGTTATCTACAGATTTATAACATATATAAAATTATGATATATGTAAAAATATCAGTTCGATATTCTGCCTTAAGGACACGCAATTCCCAACGTAACAGTTTCCGTTTTGCGTGTACAGCATTGAATATTCTAATTATAAAGCACCCCCTAACTACAATTCTCCTTTTAAACGCGATGACTTTACTAAGTAGCGCGCGTCTTATCGCGCGAGCGTAACTATTTGCATAATGATAATGCGTCTCGCTTCGGTAGTAAATTATACACGTGAATCAGTGCGAACTCACTGGCAGTTCCCTCGAAGCATACCGCGGCATCAGGTATAATGTGAGCTTTTTATCAACGCGCACGATGCATTTCCTGTCTCCATTGCGGAAATATTGCGGCTTGGGAAATTTCCCTCATAATCTGCTAATTAAGAAAAATTTCTTGTTATTCCAATCTTTCTTTTTAACACAATGCCGTCATAATTTCATATAAATCAACTCGATGCGTGAATAATAAGCGTAAAGAATTAATTCAAAATTAATACGATAATATTAATAATTTTCTTACAAACTTTGTTATTTCTATCATTATAAAATAGGAACAGGATCAAATTAAATATTAAAAATTGTGAATATTTTTAAATTTTACATTTTATATAATTTTTCGATAATTGATAATCTAATATCTGTAATTATAAAAAATAACATGTTAGGATAACTGTAGCTTTAAAACAAACATTTTTATTCGTAGCAAATTTTTATATAGTTTAGTTATAAAAGATTCGAACACATACGATCCAAGTTCGAATCCACTTGAAAGTAATATTCTTGTTTTTCAAAGTACTTGTAAAGAATTCAAACTCATTTCGCGCAGGTTCGAGTAAACTTGAAAGTGCTGCTTTTATTTCTCGAAGTCATCGAATCATAGAAAGTTCGAAACTATGTCAATAGATGTTGGCGTAGTTCGAATCTCTACTTAAGATACTTAATTCCATCGCTAAGAATGTTATTATATTAACGTTTTGTTTAACTTGTGATAATATGCTCAACATGATTAATAAATGTTACATAGTTAATTTCTATTCTTGCATATGATAATGTAATGTAATTAAAGGAACCTGTGTCATTATATAAGTTTGCTTAATTATTTCTATTGATTTTTAATAAGCTTTCTCGAGACGACTTTCTGTAACACTCAAGTTTCAATGCGTTGCGTTGCGGATGTAACGCCTTGTATTTATCGAAGTGAACTTTCCTGAGACTAATTGTAACAGTTCTCACAGCTACAAAGATTCCAATCTGTCCTATATAAATTTCTGCAGTTGATGCATGTGTCTCGTGTGAATGAGCACATCTCGAAAACGAATAATCCACGATGTTTCGCATAATCATTGCTGCTACAAAAACACTTCTTAAAGTAGTCCACGTGCTGTAAGAAATGAATAAATAATCTATCAATTATCAAAGAGTACACTTTGGATAACCACTGATATACCATTTGAAATAGATAAAATATGTATGCGCATGAGCTTGTTTATTATAATTATAGCGCATTATCTTTTGATAATTTTTTATGCGCACTTCAAAAAGGAGTCGCTGCTTAAAATTTTTAGCGTATTACATGATATAAGAGCTATATGAAATATAGATTTGGGTTGTGAACGTGACGTCTCTGAAAATGGGATACCTGACTAAATGTTAGGGTATATAGCACTGTAATGCTAACAGTGTGCGTACATACTTACTTGTATACAATTTTTATACTGCCTTAAATTACTTTACTCAAATTACTATCTATGTTTCATTGAGACCACTCTAATATATCTTATCCTTATTTATATAAAATCTTTACCTTTATTTATATAAAAAAAACAAATAATTTATATATTACAAGAAAAAGCATTTTTCAATGTTCCAAACAACTTTTTAAATGTTCCAATATATAATTTGAAAAAAAATATATATATATATGTATAAGTATATCTGTGCAAATGTTTATTTTAAATATATATTTATAAAAAATATATATTACATATGTATTATAATATTAAATATATGCATATTGTGTAGCGAATATTTATTTGATTCTTTATAAAATGCCTGGTGCAGGGTTATTGCGCATTATGTGGGTAAGGAGGATATCAACATTTATTTTTAGTCCCCCAACGTGACAAATTGTATTATTTCACGTCTCTGACTCACAGTCAGTACAGGCTCATCGCGATCGCATCATATCGCCCGTACTTTGTATGCGTTTCAGCGTGGATCAATGCGAATTAAAACGAGTATGAATCAGCTCTCAACTTGCTTCGTCACGTTACGTTAAACGCTCCTTTACTACGGCATAAGACTGAAAAAGTATCCGCCTTCCTTTAACAGGTATCAAATAATCATGAGGCTATCTTCTGGAAACCGCGACGTCGAGTGTTTGCCGGTCCTCATGTGGCTCTCGCTCTTGAGACGTGGCTCTTAGGTTGGGAAAACACGCGGGTCTACGTACGACGATAACACACTTGTCGGCAAACAATACGCGATAGTCTCGTTCCAATTAGCGGCGCGATTACGACGCGTCATTTATTTCACTCCACATTGAAATCGCAGACTCCAGGCTGCGATTTCGGCATGCGAGTCGAGATCGTCTCGACGTTACGAACACGCGAAAAACGATCTTCGACATCTGGACGTCCGCGATGACAAGATGATAAACAAATAGGGAAATGTGTATATTTTTCTATCCTTATGCTAGCCAAAATTGAGCTTATTTCTTGGCGCTATTTCCTCACCGTCGACTAATAAACTATCGAGATATTAGAAATGTGTGTGATCGCGGATCGGACGATTAAATATACACACGTGCACGCAGCACGTTACTCATTTTCGTATCACGTGCGTCGAACGTGCTCGCAGCATGCGTGTGAATTTTACATAACTTCCGAGGTGCTCGTCGCTGAATTTTTGTCACGTGCTTTTGCAAGAACCATTCCGTCGCGACGGAGAGATAACGCGCGAATAATAATAAGAATAAACGGAAAGAAGATAACAGTATAGAACCACAATGACAAAACGGATGAAGGACAGAGTTGAAAACTAAGCGGAGTCATAAGCGTGAAAATATTTACTGCGCTAGCAGTAAGCTTCAGTAGTTTTCCTTTTCTAATGGTAATGAAAGATACATTCGCGTCCTCGTGCTAAAATAATGCCATTAAAAGTCATAGTGTTTGAGTTCCATAGGCCAAGGAGAAAATATTACCGTTGCATTGCATTTGAATCACGTTAAATTAATTTTAATGGTTCCCGATCGCAATTAGATTGCAACTCGATCCCCCTGAGAAAGATTGGAGCTCGCCGGAGGATGAAAGTGGATGAAGGCTGTCGGTGGAATTCCACATGCACCTTATTCTCTGTACATCTTCACACGTGGCGGTGTCGACCGTAATAGATACGCGTTTGCCTTAGAACTGGAATAGACGGCACCTGCGGCAGCCATAAAATCCTATTTCGGCGTCGGTCGGGATCCGCCGCATTTCGTGAGCTCATCCTCCAGTTGCGTCGCGCTGTACCTATGCGTCATAAGCGTCCCTAAGCGTCGGATCGAATAAACGGCGTTGAAGGTGGCGAGCAAGATTCACTTTCTGGCGGTGCGGCGGGATTATTCGGAGATCTCGCGGGCGAAATGCGAGCCGGAATCCTGCACGATCACATCACCATGCCTTAATCTTCTCCCGCTATCTGCCGCGTGTCTTTCGAAATCTCGGTTTATGCGAACCGCTCAGAAAACTGATCGACTTCCCTTTCAAAAAGTGGAGAAGCATACAATTGGTAAAGCTACAAATTAATCGTACGTCACTATAAATGTCCATTTCTACCAGTGCGGATTAACTTTAATCTCGGTTTAACTTACTTTTCATCTTTTTCTAATTCTTGGGATTAAAAAAAGATAGAAAGTAAGTTAAACTGAGATTAAAGTTAATCTTCATTGGTAGAAATAAATATAAAATAAAGATACTAAAATGAAAAAATTTTAACAAGATATAAAGTTAATCAGTTTGACTCCTGAAAGACTCGTACGTTATTTCGACATACGTACGCGCAATAGTACGCATATATCTTGAGGCATATTAGAGATATTAATAGCGATAAATGTCCGTTTTAGGCACGGCAAGGTTACCCGTCGTAAGTATACAGAACTTGCCTTTCGCTCACAGTTCATTCCGTTCACTATTTACGTAAATGTGCCTGTCGCCTGTACGCAGTGATAGGTCACTCGAGAGGCAACGGCGCACGCACAATAGCTTCAAAAGTTATGCTTATTAAAAATATTTATATTGTAATATTAAATACTTTTTACGCGCAAATAAATGCGATTGAGAAAGATGAAATTTAATTAAACGTGAAGTCAGTGCGGTTGAAGGAAAATAAAAATTCTATACACACATTTAAGAATAGAAAATCTTTAAATATATACACTGAAAGAAAAATATAGTTACTTTTGGACCCAACCACAATTTTATAAGATTTCTAATGATAATTATGGTTAACATAATGATGCATATAGTTAAGTTAATCATATTTATTGTTAGAAATGTTATAAAATTGTGGTCTAAAAGTAACTACATTTTTCTCTCATTGTCAGTATAGTAGAGGTTTGTGTTTGAATGAAGATCCAACCATTCGAAGTTGTTTTAAAAGAATAAAACGCAAATAAATGGCAGTTTAGAATTTTAATGGATGCTATATTTTCTTTTGGGACAATTTATTGAAAGCCAGGGACACGAAAATATTATTTACAGCTTTCATCTTTCTTTTTTTAGCCACACGGGTCGACGCGGCTTAGCACACACGGATTATTATTCCCCTTAAGCTCTTAAATAATACATCTAGAAAGGAACGCGTGTTCAACATGTTGCGACCGCGCAACAAGTTAAACCGAATGCTCGATTGAGGTGTGATTTATGACAGCGCCTGCGAGACGAGCGTGCATTCATAGCTCCCGAATCGTATTGCCTGATGCCGCGAGGCTGGCGGATTATTGGACGATGACGCAAGGCATCTCCCTTACATTACGGCGTACGTGTATGCATGCAGATAACCGCTTTGTTAAATCGAGTGGAAAGGGGAACGTAAAGGTCAGCACGGTGCCTCACCTCGTCATCGAACGCAATTTTCTACGACGCGAATCACATTGCCTCCGAAGGGCAGAAACGGCTACGGCGAACGGTGGACCTTACCCTACGAACGAAAAATGGGTGAAAGACAACGAGTCAGTTTCGCGATAATGCATGATGATGTAAAGAATATCTTATCTCAAGCAATTATCGCATGTATTACGCTTATGACACTAGAACTCGGGACTTTCAATGTAAACGTGCGCAGTTGCAGACGAAAAATAGTTATCTAAACAATTTGCCTTGTGTGTGCAGAACCGTCCAGAAAGTTTGCTTCGACAATGCTTTGTACGGGATATCATGTTGGAAGCAATTTGATGTTAACAATGTGCAAATTGAAAATATTCCGTAAAATCAAGCTTCCCTTTTCTCACTTTTCTTTCAGCTTACCTCGTTCTTTTATTTAATATTAAATGATTCTCGCTCGCTTTAAAGAATCTGCAACCGTCTCTCTCTTTTTTGTCTTTTTAACATGTTTAGATATAACTATCTTATTTTCAAGTTTATTTATTTAGTTTTATTTCTCTAGTTGTTATCTTATAAACATAAAATCATAAATCCATGCTATAAATGTGCTCCAAATATTGGCTATTACTAGATTGGTTTACCAAATTAGAATCCATTAGATTTCTTTTTATAAGAATATGTTAAAATTATTGTTTTAACAAAATTTTTGACGATATGTGAACTAAAATAATATGATTTGAAATATTTCTATAAATAAATTACATAATATATGTATTTATAGAACTTCAGAATATCTCGATTTATACGATGTAATGTCGATCTTGACAAATAACAATTCCAAGAACAGATATATGTAAAGCGGAAATTAATTCTTTTATTTATCCTCTTTATATATTAATTTTGCTGCACAAGAATTTTATAATTACTTTGTATTAAGACATAAAATAGAAGTTTAAATAAATTATTCTCCACATATCTAGACATAAATATCCCGTACTTTATTTATTTATACAAATTCTCTAATTTTATAAATAGCCGTGTAATGCGCTAAATATAAGACATTAAACAAAATTTTAAATAAATTATCTTTAAATTTCAATGACGTAGAGAATATAAAGATTCAGAAGATATATTGACTACGATACTAGTAGCCATGTAGGTAGAGATTCAGTCTACCATTCTGAAATCCTAAGTTCAAATCCCAGTCCTGTAGAAAATAAAAGTTATTTTCTTTTCTTCCTCTACTTTCCAGTCTCAAAGTGTTATCTGTGTGTGCCTGTATTCGACACATGGACGTCAAATGAGACTAATATAAACGACTTTCGGACCAATTTCTAAATGCCAGTATTCTTCGTCCTTTCATGACACGAGTATTGGAGAGATTGGTTACAATTTTTTTTTCTTTTTTGGCATGAAATAGTGAAAATATATCATATGTTAAATATGAAATTGTAAGTATAAAAAAACTTTTAAAATACTAAATGCCCGAATGTTTGCGAATAACTAATTTCAGTATTTCGTCGTGACTTATTAATCTATGCAACAGATACGTACGTAATAGAAAGTATAATAAAATAAAAAAATATATATATATATATATACACATATATATTTATATATATATATATACATATATATATATATATATATATATATATATATATATATATATATATACATGTGTGTGTGTAATTCCATATATGTAAGAAAATAAAACAACAAATTTATATGCTAAAAAAGTTTTTTTATTAATTGTACTACATGCATTATTAAGTTAAGCATATAATCTTATAATTTTGTAAATTTATTACAAAATTCATGCGATATTCAACTATGCATTTCTCAATAAACTGCATCTTTGAAATTTAATAAGTACGCAAAGAATGTCTCGAATAGAAAGCTAATAAAAATAGAAAGATAAATAAGATAAATAACAGTTTATTATACATTGAACTATTATAGATTTTTACTTACATTAAAATCAATATTTTTAACGAAAAATTTAATTTAATTTAATTACAGATTTAACTTTTGGCGCTTTAAACGTTAAGAGTGAAACAGGTATCATGTGAAGCATATCGCACGTAATTGTTGCAGTACGCTAGTCCGACAATTTACCGGACAAATTGCGTCGTAACAATTTTGTCTTCCGAGTATATCGTATACCCTTAAATGAAACACAGTGGAATAGCCGCCTACGTACTTCGTTAATTCGATAATCGATCGTCGTCATATGTCACGGTCATTATCGAGGCGACCGTGCAGCTAAAACTTGATTATCAAGGGGCAGCTCAGTTCTAAAGATAGAAGGGAGCAAGGCGCAGTATTAAGATGCAAAAAGAGCATTCGAGGTAACTTGCATGTCGAGGTGTGATCATGTCCTGCTATAAGGATACTCCTTTGCGAGATTAAAAGCTTCTCGACAAACGGGACAATTATTTCTCGTTAACATCTCAGAACTAAAAAATGGAAACTATCAATTTTAATAGTGAATCTAATGAATCAATAAATTATGTAGAATAATAGTGAATCTAGTGAATCAATAAATTATGCAGAATATATAAAAACCACTATACATGAACCATGTATTTTTTTTTTAAAGTTCTTACATTTACACAATTTATAATTTATATCACTTCAAAAACATTATAGTTTTTGTTGAGATAAAAATATTGATCGAAGAATCCATACGTGAAATATAATATTTTATATTCCCGAGAACTTTGCGTTTTCACACTCTGCGTTTTCTATGAATCCTTTTTATGAATCTTGCTGATGAATCTTATGAATAGTAATCTCGATTGTAAAACATCTGTGAAAATGCACTAATTCTGAAGAAAACCTTGACACGCATAATTGGTTTCATTATAGCTGTGCTACATTATTCACGACTTCCTCGAAGAATATAAACGTGTAAATGCTTCTGCGAAGACATCGATAAATGGCATCCCTGACAGTGAAGATTTGGCACGGCAAATCTTTGCTGGATCGACTCCACTTCACCACTTCTCTAGTAGTGAAAGTCTGACGAGATCCCTCGAAGCGAGACGATAATAATCAGGATAGGATTAACGGCGCTCCGTGAATCTGCGTATAATTAACTTACGAGCAAACATACCGGAAACATATCTAAAAATTCTACGTTATGCCTATATATTAGTACAAACGAATCGCTAATTTGCCATGACTACATGGTTGTCTAATTAAGAAATTATCAAGGAGCTATATATAACAACAGCGGAAGTCTTCAGAAGTATTGTATTAGAAAAATACATTCAAAAAGAAACAAAGTAGTTTTAACAAAGATGTGAAAGCGAGTTTAAATTTAAATAAAAATAATTCGCATATCTATAACGCTTAATAAATATAGCGATTATATTAAGTATTTTAGTTAGCAAAGTTTTCCTTGCATTGCAATTGGGCTAACTTCTTAATTATATAGATATAAAATTTTAAAATCTTTTCTAAGAAAATTTTGAAATTAATAAATTTTGAAAATAAATAATTGCAAGAAAAATTTAATTTACGTATCATTATTGTAGAAGATATTATGCAATTCTCATATATGATATTTGAATCTTGTAGTCGGTGCTAATCATCTTGTTGACTCGATATAAATGTTCTAATGAATGTCACGCTCGCGTCAACGTACGCGACGCTCGTACAACCACGAAACTATTAAGGTATTTAATGATAAAATATATAATAATTTCATGTTTTTTATGAAAGATAAAGATTTTATATAAATGTTACTTATAATAATGTTAATAATATTATAATTTATGATAATATAAAATAATATAAATATATCATAAATCTAACATTTGTTCAAATTATTCTCTTTTCTTTATAGTTTTGTGTTTTGAGTATAAAATTTATTTCCATACTTATGCCATGAAATTCTATTGAATTTTACACTTGTCTTATGTTATCATGTTCTCGCTTTCGAGTACAGAGATATAGATTATTGTTTGCTCTAAAAATTCCATACAACCTAGTGGAAAAATTCGCAATTGCTTGTATAACGATTCCGCCGTATTAACCTGCCAGACTACAATCGTGCGTAGTAACACAACACCGGAATCACGTGTGAGAAACGGAGCAGCGGACTGTCCGGTGAATGACGGTTTCGTGCACATAACGTGCGTCAGACTGTGCCTATCCTGTGCAATGTGCATATATACCCGAAACACGCGCAGCACGGGACTCATTAGTGACTGGACGTGTTAATAAATTAGACCGAATGATTCCGAGAGCAGCTTGACGCATACGCAGTTTGCGATATACGGAGCGCGCTCGTCTTTCGCGTTTACGTCACGGTTATTGCGTCACGAGTTGACGTTGATAAATGTCTTTGTCTCGCGACGGCTGTTAACTATATGAACAGTTCAATACCTACTCCGTCGCACGTCGCTCCAAACGACGGCGTCCCGTGCCATCGGGAGCTACGTCATACTTATGCAATTTTTTTCAATTCTTATGCAATCATTACTCATAAGCGAGATTAAAATGAATTAAATTTAAAAGACGCGTAATACAAGGGTGAAATTCTTCAATTCAGCGTGAGCAAGATCTTACGTAACGAGGATCAATTAGACATTCGAATTGTAACTCGTGGAAGGCATAAAACATAAAACACAGCCTCATAGTAATAAAATAGGTGCTATTTGTCTCAATGTCGGACTCGTATAGCAGAGGAGGCTGACACAAGTGGTCACGCGTATCCATGGGGAGCATTTAGCCAATTAACCCCGGATGAACCAGACGGACCCCCCTATGAGAACTGTTTATCGATACTACACAAGTGAAATCAAATAAACGCCGTCATCGAGGTTGTACGAGAGTACACAGTGAACTTGTACGCATACGAGTTACAGACTGTTCTAGTGATTAAACACATTACGTCATCGAGCAGATATTGCGTATATATCGGACAATGCGTGAGGTAATCCAAGCTTATTGCACATCTATTCATCAGTGAATCTGTCGCTGAATTATTATTATATATAACCCCGCGATAACGATCGCTGCGATATATTTGTTAAAGAAAAATAAATTCCAACTTTGATAGATTTGTAGACAATCGGGGCACCCTGTATATTTCTACTAGGTACGCTAATAATGTCGACCGATTAGATTGAGCTCTTATACTAGACACGTGCTCGATAGTATCTCGGATATCTTATTGTTAGCGAGTTTACTAACTCCCAATCTGTCTTCTCGGTTATTTTTTTGTCGGAAATCCAATCGGTATTACGAAACGTTGGTTCATCATCGCAGTTTGTTGCATTCACGAGACAGCATTGCGCGCTGACTTTCGTAATAATGCACCTCATTATGTAAGAACCGTGAGATTCGCGACAAGCGGAATGATTAATCTGAATCTACGGTTGCGAGAGAATCTTTTGTAATACAACTGTACAGTTTAGAGTTATATCTATTTTCGAGAGTCAAATAAGACGATTGAGAGAAATATAAATATATTAGGCTCCGTCTGTTATAAACACCTCTTCATGTTTCTTACGTCTTAAAAGAACTTTTGCTTGTTAAAACATACTTGACGGGAGACGCTGCCGCGTTTCTTGATATATTCAAGCACGGGAAACTTATAGAAATCTGAAATAGTTTAATCACTGTCCGAATTAATCCATCGCGTCATGTACACATGTGCTTTTAATTGATTGATTAAACCCGGATCGTTCCGGCCACCGCGAGTTTTCTCGTGACTCACACGTCACTCGTTTACGGTGTCAAATTAATTAATCCTGACGCTCCGATCGCGTGCACCCATCCCATTTGATATCACGCTTGTCGCGTTGACTCGCCGCAATTCTCTCGAGAGGAGAGCCGAGAAGCGTCTCGCGCGGTTCCAATGGCACGTGGAATCGCGATGAGAAAAATTTCTCTAGGGTCGCTACTTTGTTGTAAAAGTTTCATGCAAGACCGATAATCGCGTCCCACGATAACGATCGCACAGATTAATCGAACACGAGATAAAGATCACGCGATTGGCATATAAAGAAGACTTCGCTGAAAACTGCTGTGTCCAAATATGACTTCGGAGCACCGAATGCATGTTATTTTTGTCGTTTCTTATCATGGGATTAACGATGCGCGCGACAGAGATATGGCTAAATGCATAAACTCAATTGCGATTGCTCGATCATTAAACGGAGATAGGCGGGAAATAAAATTTCGCGTCGTGAATCGCATATCGATGGCGATTAAAAAGATTCATCGTCTGGAATTTTTTACGCGTCTGTTCCGATTATCGTAATCAATCGCTTGACGATAATTTGATATAGATTGACTCGAGAAATTTTAAAGCATATATTTAATATGCATCTTCAAATATTAAAATGATTTTAAATGAATAATTAAATAATGATAAATATTAAAAAGAATATTAACGATAATTATGCGTATTTTTGAATTGGAACTAATCAGGAGAAACAAGTGGGTTTTCATTTGCAATAATTGGAAGTGTTACAACATATTTGCTTAAAAAAGATCCTCGTTGTAAAAATAGGTTCCTCTGCATTTCATTTTAAATTTTAATTGCGTTTCTTCAAGCGCTGAAAGAAAAACCAGATGATCGGTTTTATCTCCGTTCACTCTGCTGATTTGTCTACCCGTTTTCGAAAACAAGTCCAATGTACAATTGCCTCGTGGAATGCTTATTTCAAACGATACTCCGCTCATCAGTCGTTTTACAATTTATACTAAAAAAAAACCCTTCTAATTGCTTTTTCTCTTTCTAGTTACTTTGGTTTCTAACCAAATTAACTAGAAAATTTTATTAGGAAAATTCTTTCGACAAAATAAAAACAATACTCTATCAGTATTATTTATTGCTTACTCTAAATTAACGATGAATAAATTAAAACTTATTAACGTAAATTCGCTTTTATCGTTAATTTCTACATAAAGAATGTGTCAATTGATCGTCGCCAAATTAAAGTAATATGTCTAAAAATTATTTGAATCTGACAAAAACGAAAATATGCATTTGCCAAGTGAAATCATTGACGACACAATTTTATTTTAAACGAAATTAATCCACGTTTTGAATTCTATATTTAGAAAAATAATTTACATGCTTATTATCGTAACGTGTATAATATCGTGGGCGAACTGGGTCAGATGTCCAGGTTCTTGATCTTCCTTCGAAGCGTGAAATCTGGGGAGATCAGTTGGGAATTAATTGAGATGGAGAAGCATGAGGCTGTCGCCCCTTGATGGTCTCTTCGGAGCCGTTGGCTCGTCGCTATAACGACCTGGAGGGTCTCTATCCTCTCTCGTAATCTCCTAAGGTCGGCGAGGACGCACACGAAATATCTCTGATTTTGATTTCAACTTTCCCACACAGATTAATTTGCCTTTAGAATCTTTGATTAAAATTACTCTATAGTGATTTGCGCAGATTCATATTTATTTTTCTCGTATTTAAAAATTAATAATATTAAATGTAATATCTTGTTATATACATAGTGAGAAAATTCTTTCTAATATGATTTTTATGACAGTTTTTATAAAAGTTATTAAGTCATATTTGTGGATCGTAATGTTATAATTTCATTTTTATAAGCTATTGAAGAATCTTCAAAACAGAACGCTATTATCGCTATGTGTACGCAAATATATTTGATATTTTTTAGTTTCTTTAGTTAATACATATGATGCTCCATTTTCCTTTCTGGGAATTAGAATATCTGTTTACACGAAGCTAGCAGAATCGTGGAAATGTTCTCGTGAGCTCTATTATTCTTTCTTTAGCCTAGAAAGAGGACCCTGGCGCAAGCCTGGAAACTGGTGCAAAGAAACTCGGTCGTCGTGTTTGGCAAGAGGACGTTGGGCAATGGTTACCATTTTATCTTCGTTTCGAATGAATGGTTTTCATGAGCCAGTCTCCGTGACTTGAAGCACGGTTGGTCGACAATTTCGGCTTCTACGAAAACAAATCGAATAAATGGAAGTGTAAGAATAGGATATAACATACTATATATACCTATATGTATAAGCAAATAATTAAAATAATCATTTAATTTCTATGCTTACAATTAATGTGAGAATTTAAAAATAACAATTATATTTTTTTTACAAAAGTAAACTATTAAAAAAAAGAAATATTATCGATATGCAACTAAAATAGAAAGAGGTCAGAAACTTTTTAAAATTACGACGAAAGTGAAAGAAAGAGGTCGAATTTTGAAACAGCAAGAATATTGCACAACCAGATGATTGGAATATCCCAATGGACCATCCGCCCACTGATCGTCGTGACGTCTCGACATCAATTTCCTGGAATGGAACGGGCTACGCCGTAGTTCGGAGAAAACTCGTTTTTAAGTAGTGAGTCATGACTCCATTACCCTTTCCAAGGTAGCTCACGGTAAATCCGATGAGGAAAAATAAAGAGTACACCATTCGTGTCACTAAGCACCAAAAATACTTCCCGTGCTTGTGCGCTGGTCTTATTGCAGCGCTTGCTTAAAGAGTAACATGTGGTGATCAGAATACATCAAGAGGAGAATACAAAAAGCCTGCATTAATCTCTCGTGACATTCGCAGGAGCTTGTGACATTTTGAAATATTTTGAAATATTTTTAAAGCACTTTTACAAATATAAAGTTGCTATTTTATACAAGATCTATATGAATGAATATGATTACCTTTTGTTATTGTATTATCTTGTTTACTATCAAATTAAATTAAGCTGGCCACATTTGATATTTAATATACGGGGAATTCATTTCAGGAATAAGTGGATGAAAAGAGAGAAAAAAGTTCGTTGTGCCGAATCGTCTTTGTCCGCCATTAGCAATGACGTGAAATGCAACGTCTAGACGTCTAGAGGACAGATATTGCTTTTCGTATAAGTGGAAACACTCTTCGGATAATAATGTATTCATGGAATATTGGAGTCACTTGAGACTTCTGTGAATTTAGATGTATATAATATTTAAGATCTCTGTAATACGTGACCAAAAGTCAGGAAGAATATGAATCGAACGAATTCAATGCTTTTTTATAGAAAATTATTACTAAATTATAGAAATGTTATTTTCTACGTTATAAAAAAAACAGTTTTTTATCTTGTTTATTTTTTTACCATAAATAGTCAATAATAAATAAATATCGAAGAAATGATAATGGTGATAATTTAATATTTTATTAAATTATATAAATAGATATGTAATAACGTGGCAATTTATTTAACACTTTAATGTAATATTTCGCGTTTTAAAAAGATTACAACAATATATAAAGATAAATTAGTGATTATTAATAAATTAATCATTATTGCTTTTGCCAAGGAGCTACATAATGAAAACAAGATACTTCGCATTGACCTCATTAAAATTTTGCACCATAATTGCAGATATATTTTTATATTTCTAGACAGATGTTACGCTTCGAGCAATAAATAATTTATAGTTTACATCGATCTGACGAGAATGTTTTATTATATCCATCGATTATATAACATCGTTGAAAGCTGCGATCGTTTTTATCAACATGTTGCACAATATTCGTGATAAAAACTCATTTTGAACAATGCAAAACACGATACTCGACGGTTCTCAGCTTTCTATGAGATCGAATGAACTGACGCAGTTTTTATTTATGTAATCAAATGAATAATAATAATTAAGTAGGAATTTATTCTTTCATAATATTTTTATTTTCATTAATATTTGTGTAATAATATCTCAAAGAAGCTTCAATTTTAAAGACTACGATAAGGTTTTTATTTTCAATATTTAATTATGTTTTTGCTATTCTTTTCAAAATGCATGATTATTTAGGCGAGAATCAATACATCTACGCTGGTCAGTGATTCGCACAAAGATATATTACCGTTTTGAAAAAAAAGAATTACGCTACTTGCACTTCTATAATTTGATATTAATAACCCATCAAGTTTTTTTTTTCTTGACAAATCTATTCCTGGTTTGAGAATATTGAAACATTTTGCAAGTTGCAAGATCGATCGGTGTCTCATGGGTTGACCTAGTCCGTTGTTATCCAAACGCCGTTGTTTTCCATTGTCCGATGCACGTTGTTCGTCGTCTTATCTCTATCTCTTCCAGACAGGAGTCATAGATCCCCGACCTCTCGATTCATACATATGAGATCCGTGAGATCACAACACACCTTTCTGCAATATTATCTTGGAATCTCTGACGCGCGAGCAACGGATAAGACCGTTGCTCGCATAGTCAATATGTACGAAGATTTCCAAACATAGAACGGAGGTAATCGACATCGCGCGCGCGCGCCTATGTGAGAATATATTTTTCTCTTTGGAAAAATACAGATCGCCAGTTATATCTCCCTCGAGATATTATTTTTCATCACCAATATTAAATTAAATTATTAAAAAAGACTGATTTTGTCTTTCTTCATTGTCTATATTTATTAATATGTTCTTAATTGTGAAAACCGTTAAATAATCCATCTCTCTATTGATGTCATAAAATAAATTTTGTAAAATTTCTATTCATATACATATATGGAGATTAGTAATATTAATTTCTTATGTTTTCAAGCCCTCTACTCGTATGTGCAGAGATGATTATAATTTGAAGGAGTAAAATGTTTTCATACTCATGAATATTTCATATCGCATAATCTATCTGCATTAAAAGTTTCTTCCATTTTTCAGTCGATGAAAATTTTCACCGCCAATTTGCGTACGCGAAAAAGCATTAGCCGTGCTTTTAGTAGTGGCCGATAGAAAATAATTAAATTTAAAGAGTACGTGAAGGAAAGTGGCTTGAACGGCGCTATTGCGCGTGCGAGTATATTGCGTCCTAAAGGTGAAAGGTGATGGAATATATTGTAAAACAGTTCCTGCTCAGTTAAAAGGTTTTCAAGATTATTATACATTCAGAAAACTGACAATCCACGATTTATTAATTTAAAATGCAGCTTTCACATTCAGATCACGTGATAATATTTTGCATTGTTTTTTATAATCTTCAAAAAAAACTTAAATCTATCTTAATCTAAATGAAAAATATAATATTTTTTAATATAAAGTAAAAATTAAGAGAAATGTCCTTTTAATTTTAGAATCTTAAAAAATACCTAAAGCCTTTTTAATCTAAATGAAAAACGAGATATTTTTTTATAGCAATAAAAATGTTTCTTAAATAATATATTATGCAAAAAAAATATATATATATATTACTTGTTATTTCATTATAAAAGTTAAAGAAAAGAATAATGTTGCATCTGACAGAATGATTGGTTGTGTGTCTTTCACTTAATATAAACTTTAAATGTCTTATCATGTAAATTGTTGGAAATTATTTGACTGTGGAGGAATATATATTCAGAGACATAACATTTGTCTTTCTTTTATACATGTCTCTGAAGGTGAGTTATGAGTTTAATTATACTGTGAATTACAGCGAGATTCATTAAACAAGACAGGTGTATTTCATTTCATTATGAGAAATTGTTGCATAGCAAAGGTTCCCGGAAGTGCGAATTGTCTTCGTCCTCTATAATCAAACAGAAATTTTATATAACTGCGGTGTGTTACACACTAGTATAAAGTCATTTTCTTAACTACAAGTTACGATCCGTGTGGCGCAACTCTTCGAAAGCAAAGCTTCTATAAAACTTTTTCAATTTACGAGCCAAACTGAATTACGCAGAGGTGATTTAATTTATCGAATGGCTGGTAAATGCTGAAAGCATAAATGAATGAAGCGACAGTAAACGCAGATGCAACCTTTCACAATATCTCTTCTCGATATAACTATAATAAATATTTTTATAATTGTATCGCATTTTTCCATCCATCTTTTCACAAGTGACTTAAAACAATCCTTTGTAAAAAGTAAGTCAAAATTATTTAATAAATTCATATTTCATCTTTGAAAAAAATAAAAATTTTTAAAAACTAATTAGAAAAAATATTTAGAAAATATAAAAAAATTGAAAAAATATTCCGCGATATAATTTCTGATTGTACTCTTATAATTCTCGCCTTAATACTTTTTTTATCTTATCTCGTTTCTTAGAAATATATATCGCGTTCAATCTGCAAAGAAAATGCTTTTATATCATCGAGTCGTATTTGCTCGAGCATAAAACTTCGTATTTGTCGATTTCACGGAAGGCTCTGTGTAATCTATGCATCTGTGAAAAAGATATATCACCTGCAATTTTTATTATGTTATTTCGCAAACAAATCGTATTCGCAACTATGATTTTCGTCTCCTGATTTACGATTCATATGATTTATATTCGATCCCGCGGAAGAAATCTGCATGGCAAAAGAGACGCGCGCTGTCAAGATGTTCATCTCGGAGATTTTTCTTCGTCATTACAAACTCATTGTAATACGATTTCCCACGATTATACAATTCCACCTTCGCACGAAACACTTTTCTAGATAGCTGAGAAATATATTCAGAAATCTTACTTCCTGTTCTTTCTCTGCGTAAAAATTTTAGACTATGAAGATAGTAGGCGTCAATTAATGTCTAATTGTAAGTCAGAAAATCTTCCAAGTTAATAATAATATGATACACGAAAATTATTTGAAACTACTTGTATGAATATATTACATTATAATGTATGTATTATGATTAAATTAATCCAGTTTAAATGATGTTATAAAACTAAAACTCTATTTAATAGAAATAAGATACTTTGTAATAAATAGGAAATAATTCTATATATTTTTTTTTTAATTTAGAATAGTTCTGGGCGGTATAAATTTTTTTCAATAAATTCGTGAAAAACGAGTAATTAGATTTTGCGGATGTGCCAAATCGTGAAAATTTACGACTATTATTGTGTTGACCTGTTAGTCAACGCAGTCCCCTAAATACAACGTAGATTCTCTCACAATGGATTTACTTCTCCGAAGGGTGCAATGTGGTATATATTTCGGTGCACAAGATATAATAGCAGCCTTACTTTCCGCTCCTAAAGCAACGCAGATGCGTAGAAACCGTTGGCATCTTATATAAAGGAACGACACTCGCCACCCTTCAGAAACACGCACGAGCAGGATTCAGCAGATGTGATTGCCTTAAGGTATCATTTCTAAAAATAATATCATAAAATGATTTTTATCGATATTAATAAAAATAGTTGTTTATTATTTACAAGAAATCGAGTAAAAGCTCCATCATGATTGCACGTTTTTCAGTCATGCGACTTTGCTTGGCAACAATAATAAATCAAATGTCACATGTGTTCACACGCGATATGTTTCTGCGAAACATATGCGAAATCAAATATCGATCGGTCAAAGCGATGTAATATATGTATGTATACATATCTTACACAGTAATCGCGTGTATGTATCAATTGGCTGAGGTATGCTCGAAATGAAAACAAAAACATATTTTTTTACAAATTAAAAAAAATAACTCAACAAAAAAAATTAAAAAATATACAGCTCCACGAAAATGAAATAAATAAAAAAATTAAATTAATTTTTACATACATATAATTAAAATCCTGAAATATAATACACTATAATATGTATAATAAAAACATAAATAATGTAATCTTAAAAATATGAAAATATTTAAAAATTATGAAGATTCTAGATACTAGTTTGATTATATATTTGCATTACTATCGCATGCAATGTGTCAAATGCATTTATAGAAATGCTTGATAAATATTTATCGGTTTAAAGACTAAATATTTTTGTTGTACGTACCGCGCATCGTTGGCGAAGCCTTATTTATAGGAGCAGTTAGAGCTCGTAAACAACATGAAAAACATTTTCATTTTTCGCTCTTGCGGGTATTCCGCTTATTTCAGCGCGATAAGGCACTTCAAGTAAGACCGAGTAACATCGAGACTGTGATCTCTTTTATTTTCCGCGCTCATAAAACCTGCTTAATGCAAGCCGGAAATGTAACGTTACCAAGCCGGTTCTAGAACAGGAATTGCTCGGTGTGCACGGTAGCACAATGACCGAAAGGTTTCTTTTTGCCTTTCATACGATGGTCACGATCGACTGGATACTGTCGGTTACAGTTCATATCTGTCGTTAATGACACCATTTAATTATTTAAATTATATGAATCTAGTAAAGTCTAATAATAAATCTACAAAAAATAGTTTTATCAAACTATCAACGTTGCCACTGTAGAATTAAGAATTTCTTGGAGATAATAAAGATGTGATTTCATTAGAGGAAAAGAAAACATTATAATTATATTTATATTCGAAGAGATATTGTGTATATTACATAGAAAAACAAAGTGAGGAGAGAGTAGGTGTGCAAAATAAACAAAGTAATCTGAAGAC
Source organism: Tetramorium alpestre (assembly GCA_021460005.1). Lineage (NCBI taxonomy): Eukaryota > Metazoa > Arthropoda > Insecta > Hymenoptera > Formicidae > Tetramorium > Tetramorium alpestre. The sequence goes on along the minus strand of JAJVSH010000122.1, from coordinate 372,176 downwards.
ACATTGACTACATTTATTCTCGTAGTATATTTTATATACAGAGTTGTAATCTCTCATATGCATATACATGTATATACGTGTATGTAAATCGTTTGTTGCGTGTTTCACGCATATTATCTACGGATCCTAGTCAGGGAAGTCAGGCTAACAATAAACGGAAGAACTTGGAAGTAGCTCAATGGTCATGCTCTTATAAAAAGTTCAAAAGATTATCTAGAGTACGCTATGGGTAAATCTAGTAGGAAATTATAAGGAAATCGAGACTCTTCTACGTAGCGCTGTCAATTTCGCAATCACGCGCTCATCATCTAGCTACTATTTACATGAATCGTACGCGAAATCTCACTGAACTCTTCATCTTCAAATTCACGCTCGGCATCTACGATTGCATGGAGATTGCATGGGAGATGTCGGATAAGCAATGTCATACTGATGTTGAATTAATGTAACGGAAAATGACAATCGAACGCAACGAGAGAATGGATGTAATTTTTGTGATTCAGACTTCCGTCTCTGACTTCTACGAAAGACCTCGTTACACTCTACTTCGCTACGGTACGTTTAAGTTTGGCGTAACTCGCGCTTACAAAGAAATCCCTCGAGCGGATGCGCAGCGGCTTCGCGAACGATTTGCTATTCTACGTTAATGGGATATCTGATGCCTATCGCAACGACAGCGTCATCGCCTACATAATATCACAGATAATCGTAAAGTTATCTCACGACGACGGGTGACGACAGAGGCTGTATCGATTTTACAAACGGCTATCTTTACGAAACGGTTCCGCTAAGACGTCGTCCCTATCCGCTTTTGTAAATTCAAAATTTATGTTTCCGCAGCTCTCTTCAAATCCAAACGTGGCTCTTCGAATTCTAATCGTTTAGGATTAAAATCATGTTCCGCCAAAACAGATTTTCGCATCTAAATCATATCAAATGAATAAATTCATCGATATTTTTAACAATCTATATTTTAACAATCATCGAATGGCTGTAAGAAAGAAAAGTCATTTCGTCAATAATAAGATTTCACGTTTGGAATATGTATATAACGATCGCGTTCCTCTTTCGAGGAATCACAATAGATTCGTTTCGCGTCTCGAAGGAGAATACATTAAAATGCGAATTAAAATCAAAATATAAAACCAAACAAGTTGACGCTGCTTTTTAAAATAAAACTAATGATACATTCGCCGTACAAACTATACATTGACGATAACAAACGGTGTCGCTATTTCCGTTCGGAGAAAAAGGGACATCGCCACGGGGTCGTGAACGCGCGCGGAAAGGAAGCGTGGCCGGCGCTCGTTAGACATTCAACCGAGTCCGCGGTTCTCGATCCGGTTGCAGATAATAATTGGGTGTTCCGAGGCCTCTCTCGTCAAGGCACTCGGAGGAAGCGAAGCGCGAACGAAAGGAAATGAAGGCGCTCCCTCCGCGGTCCCTGACACCGGAGACCGCGTCTCGAGGCTTCGCGGGAAAGGCCGCGTCCTGCTGGCCGGCCGGGTGCGGATCGGGAACATGGCGGTTGCCAGGTCGAAGTTAACGGTTGTTCCCCGAGCGAAGCTGAGGGTCGCGGTGCTGTCGACGATGACGACGACGCGTAGGCAGTCCCGCAGGAAAAATGCCGCCTGTTCCTGTCTTTCCACCTTCGTCGTCCTTCTCCCTGTCCGTTCCTCCTTCCTCTCTTCCTTCTCCTCCATCTCCACTTCCTCCACTTCTCCACGGAGCGTTCCGGCTCCGGTTGGAACGTACGCCGCGATTGGTCACAGCTGGCTGCGATCGATGATGCTGGCTCTGCTAGGGTTTAATGCCAACATGGCCTCGCGACACGACCGTCGGCGCGAGTGCGGTGATAGCGTGCGCGATGACGATGACGATCGAGAGTCCGAGCAATCCCTCGGGATCACTCGATCGATCGCTTCTCGCCCGAATCCTCTCGCGTCCAACCGATCCGACTAGTCCTCGGATCTGATCTTTCAGGCCTTAGGTTCCCCTCGAGGTCTACCGGCCTCGCGCCGGTTCTAGACGCACTCGAGGAGCCCGGAAGAGCACCGTTTCTGGGGGAAGAGAAGAATACAAATGCACCGGTGCGTCCGCACTTGATAATTCGCCGGGAACTCGCACACGGTGATGTCTCCCTCCTACAAGAGTCCTCGTATCCGGGGGGACATTTCGGGAGGCCTCGTGAAGTCCTCGTTAAGGTAAGCAGGATCGGTAACGATCCTCGCCTTCTCGGACTCGCTCGATTTGGCTTTCGGCCGTCCGTCATGCCGACACGGCTGACACGACGCATAACTGCGGTACGCACAGNAAAGATCTCCCTTAGATCTCCTCCTCCTCGACGATCGGCAGGCTGCTCTGATGCACCAGCGGGCTGGTCCTAGCGGTGAACGCGAGCATCCAGTAGTCCAACTCGCTCCGCTTCTCCATGAGGAAGGTCAGGGCGATCGGCAAGTCGCCGCCCTTCTGTCTCACGAGAAAGCCCTCGTCCTCGTAACGCTCGACCGTCGTGTTCCTCAGGTTCAGCACGCCGAGCGGCTGGCAGATCTTCTTCTGCGGATAGATGACGGCAAAGTGCTCCACGCTGGTGCGGTAGACCTTCACCTGCACCCGCTGCCGATGACCGTTCGGCCCGATCAAGGTCATGTAGCCGCTCATGTTCTCGGTGTTCCAGCAGGAGTCCACGTTCGAGTTCTTCAGACTCGACTGGTTGTACCGCAGGAAGTTGGTGTGCGATATGTCGGCCGGCATCCTGGCTCGCTTACTCCTGCTCCGCTCGCTTCTTATCTCTTATCTTCTCTCTCTCTCTCTCTCTCTTACTCCCTCGCTCGCTCGCCTTGACGATGACTTCGCCAGTGGCCGTGGAAGGTCGACCGCTGGACGTTTCCTGCGCGAAACGAGATGTCACGATATCGAAGCCGCGTCGGCAAAAATGAGAGAGGATCTTTTTCACGAAAAGCAGCGCGAGGTTGTTCTCGTTCCTCGTAACAAACGGGCGATACGAAATTCACCAGTCGCTCGCGCGCAAAGTACTGTCCGCGGAAACTTTCACCGCCGCTATTTATAGAGACGCGCGGCCGACAGCGCGCGTTTGCGCAGCGACTCGGTGGTCTGCTCCGAGAGGTATTGTCGCCACGCGCGCTCCTCCTCCGCCTCCCGTAATACGCGCTACATGTTGTAAATCAAAGTCGTAGCAAGTGGCATCGGACGAAAACGCGGTGCGGTGTCGCAAGTTTTCTCTCGAATTTTCTTGAATAGAGTTTCGGCGATAGAAAAACGCCGCGTCGTCTTTCTGTGGAAGGAAAGATATGACACTCATGCACACCCGGTCCATTGCTCTATTTCCGTAATTTGATCTTGAATTATTTTTTAGATTAACGAGTGCCGCATGAACATTTACGTAACTGTTCTTACTGCGTAATTTATAATTGATACTTTTATGCTTTGTTTTGATTTCAAATCCGTTTTATGACTTAAAAAATGCCTGAGATCACCAAAGATAAAATAAAATTTTATTAACTAAACATTGTATATGTTGTATGAAGAATAATATTTGATATTTAAATTTGTCTCATTGTCAATAAAACTTGGTTAATTGATTCGTATCTATTTTTGAGATGTTAAATTTTTATTTAATAATGTATATTCCTTATAAAAAAATTTTTTATGTATTTGACATATATTGTATTTGATATATATTCTCTTCTGTTATTATTAATGATTGAATTAAACACAATTAATTTTCAATCTCGAAATAATAAGATTTCTTTCATAATAAGATTCTATGACGTAATTGAGAATAATGCGAGAAAAATATATGTAAAATAAATAAACACATAACTAAGAACTCTCGATAATGAAATAAACAAGTGACAAATAAAAGAGTCACATGATAAGTCAGTTGTTATTTAAAAATCTACTAGTCTTATGATTATTTTATAATGACATTATTTTATAATGACTACTTCATTGTCTCAATTGTATCAACTACTTAAGCTGAAAAATTGTATTATTTCTCAATATATTTTATGTCTTCAATTTTTATTCTCTCGTTCTCTAAGTTAGTTAAGTGAGTGACTTTCTCTTTGTTGTTCAAGTTCTGACTGTTATTTTTGTTTTGATCATATTGCCAAACGATTATTAGTAAAATTTCACTTGGATTTCTCCATGGAAAATTACACTATTCTGAGACCATCTAATTTAGAAGTACTTGTCTGATGCTCGTTTATGAACGTTAGATTAGTTTAATATTAACTTTAATAGCACAACGTATTGGCGCAATATTGGGAAATAATGTAAATCTAATATTATGTATAAATATTAAATAACATGTAACATTATCGGTACGTTTGCATTTAATTTATACACAATTTGATTTTGTATTGGGAAATATCGGTCAACACATTGGCACTCCCAGCATAACTAATATTCATTGTACTACTAGTGAATTGTTACCGCATCGCTGAAGATGATTCAAGGCAGAACCGAAGCGTTCAATGTATAATTACGTATCTTATTAATAATTAAAGATTTTGATGTAACGTTAATTTACGCACTGTTAATTGCGTTATATTTTCAAAGCTCATCTTTTTATTTTTATGTACAAATAATAAATAATTGATTTGCGTTTTTTAATATTTCTAAATAATTATCTTAAATACTTTAAAATCTAATTTTATGATTATATACTTATATATTGCAGATGACATTAATCTTAGTGGGATTACTTAATTATTGTAGTTTTGTTTTTGTAGTTTGTTGACTCTTATCATTTGTTGTTTTCTTCATTTAAGCTACAATTATGCTATTTTATATATATATATATAATATATATAAAATATAAGAATCATAATGAAATGCATGCATTTTTTACCATATTTGCATTGATAATGCATAATCATGCGAAACTGTCCTTTATCCGACATGGCGCCGTAATTTAAATGCACATATTGCTTTTGCAACCCGTTTTCTTATTGTTTACAAAAAAGAAGTCGAAACACATATTGCTTTTACAACCCGTTTTTCTTATTGTTTACAAAAAAGACAGTTAAACAGTTAAACAATAAGAAAACGGGTTGTAAAAGCAATATGTGCATTTAAATTACGGCGCCATGTCGGATAAAGGATAGTTTCGCATGATTATGCATTATCAATGCAAATATGGTAAAAAATGCATGCATTTCATTATAATTCTTGCTGTATACAATATGAAATAAATTACGTCATTGAAACGTATTACAAATAAAGCGACAATGTATAGCTATAATTCATTCATTATCAAGGGAAGATAAACACGGTTGCAACCTAATGGTATTTTTTCCTACCTCGTTTCTTTATTGTGGTAATACAATGGCTAACAAGTATATTTTGTTCGCTTTTAGTACAGCTCACTGGCAGTACTGACTTTCAGAAATAGCATTTTTTGTTCGTTCAGCTAGTGTATAAATGCAATTTGCAAGTCGTATGGCAATTAACGCATTTAGTGTAACAAAAATATTTTTAAGTACAGTAATAACGTCATTTATTAACTTTAATAAAGAATGAATTTTGTATTATTATATTCTTATTTTTTTGAAAGAAAAATGAAAAAGAAAATATTATATTACTAACAATAAATGTCTTGATTTAAGATTTTTAGGGAATAATATTCTTAATCTATTTATTAAAAAAGTAAAACTAAATTAAATATAAAACATTTTTAATTAAAAATAAAACTAAAAGCAGAGAATACTATATTGTGATAAAATATCAGACTTCGTCTGATAACAATTTAATATTACAATTTGATATTACAATTGTTGTTAAAAAATCATTTAATTAGAATATATTCATCTTACATAAAATATTTTTTGTTTTTGAATTTCTTTCTTTTTTATTTTTTCTTTAAAATATTTAAACGTATCACGTTCGTTTTACAATTAGTTGAATGCACTTACGTTGCATCGCTTCCTTTGAGAAAGTGAATGAAAATGGAAAATAATGATTTACTGGAAAATAATGACGTATTTATAAACTAAGAAACTATGACGTCATTGCTTTATGAAAGCGCTTCGAAGCGTTACGTCGGCCGAAGCAATGCTTGTGAGCGCTTTTAGCGCAAAAGCGAGCAAGGAAAACTTAGCCGATATAATATGCAAGTCCGCTGGGAGCGAGTCCGGGCTCCTAAAAATAGTTTTTCATTCTGCTCTTCCCCCTCTTCTTCTCTTTTTTTCATTGTTCAAGAAGGCTATGAGTAAATATAAAATTAATAAAAAAAATTATTTTATAGCTTTATTATTATTTTATAATCTTTACATTAAAACGATATTTCATGCATCACTTGTGATCACATTTTGTACAGCAATATTACACAAATGTCAAGAGTTGATGAGATTTTTCATTAAATGACGACGCACAAGACAGTTATAATATTGAAAAGGTGAATTCATCAATAATATCAATATACCGCTCTCTAAAGAGTCTCACTGTACACGTGGACGCATTGACGCAATCCATTCAGCTGTAATCAAGTTACATGCGTATATTATACGTTAAAACTAAAAATCATTTGTTCGAAGAATTGATTGTCGAAGAATTTACATTCGAATAAACATACTTGCGGAGATGTGTTTTTTCAATTTTCTATTTAATTCAATAAATTTCCTATGTATGAAATTATTTAACTATGAATATATTTCAATTCTCTTCAGTGCGAAATGAAAGTTTCTACGATTATCTAGTTTCTATCTCAAAATAATATACGCGCTCGTATATGTGTTATACATTGTTTATATCGCAGGAATATTAAAATCGATCGACAAATACTGATATCGAGGGAAATGAGAAATGTGCCATGGATGTGTATTTTCCGATCTCTTTTCGGATTGCAATAATATGTACCATCTCCCCCATCTCTCATTAAGCTTGATAATACGTCGGTATAAATATCGAGATACGTAAGATTAAATAATTTTTACTTCTATGTTACAATAGGATATCTTAAACTCGATAAAAGGACTAATAAGAATGAATCAGTGGAATAAAACATCTCTCCAGTTTCTTCTCTTATAGAAAACAATTTCCGCACAATCTCATTACGTAGGATTGATTAACGTATTACCTCATGTAATAGATTTCTCAAGTACTACGTTTGGCTAACGGCTATTAATAGAAACAATGCGTATATGCGTGCGACACGTTTCTCCTATATATTGAAAATCACTTCCGTGTTTTTACTCGATTCATATTAAACATTAAAAGTGAAAAATTTGTTTTTCAAAAGCATATTGGTTTTACTCATTGACATAAAGCAAAGGAGAATTATATAAAATTAATTTTTCCTGTTACTTTAGAAACTATTTGTGTTGGAATTAGAATTTGCTCCATTTGAGCGTTTAATTGAATAATCTGTTATTAGATTAATTAAGCATTCAACCATTATGGATAGGATGGGATCCATGGAATTTTTTTCTGCGTTTTTACTCGATATACGTTAAAAAACTTTATATACATATATCATAAAGGCAAAAGTTTTCTCGTGTATAAAAGCATACTAATCGTATTCATTGAAATAATTTGAGATAAGGCAAAGGAGAGAAACATTCAAAGGTGAATTATTTAAAGTAAAAGAGAGAAAATATTTAAAGGTAGTCCTTTTAATTTTATAAACCAGTCATACTGGAATCCGATCTTGTTTCGTCTGTTGAAAGATTAATTTGATAATCTATTATTAGATTATTTGAGCATTCAACCGCACCTCTTATATTTTATACAAAGCATCTGTCTGCTCATGAAAATTTCAATTGACAATTAATTAGCCTGTGAAGGTGATAAAAGCATATATAGTATCTTCCGATCCGGCATTCAATTAGCGCGATGGAAAGGCGATAAGATAATCGATCCTCCGTCACGATTAGAACCGGTTTATCAAGCTATCGAGTTCCAGTTTTTTCGTCGTCCTGGCGGCTATTCTGGGCGCACCAACACCAATTGCGATACGCGCGATCAACATTTCCGTTGGACAATGGACAGACATGATCGATAAATCTCTAACTGTGTCACGCATTTCGATCGCACGTGTTATCGAGAAAATTCAGTGTACGAAACGAAGTTGCGAGTATCGGATTAAGTATCCTGCTGGTGTACGAAACGAAGTTGCGAGTATCGGATTAAGTATCCTGCTGATTCGTTTCGGAAGCTGAAATAGAATTTGACGGTGTCGCCCGTATCAGGTGACGGACGCGAATCGATAACGGTTTTTCATTTTATTGCCACTGTCGCGCTGTATATTAATCGTTGCACCGACGGGTCGTTGCACCCGTCGTGATCCTTTCGGGTGCAAGGTTCGCGACGACGACGCCGTTTGTCACCGCTCTCTTCGTAGAAGAGCGCTTTTGGCGCGCGGCCGAATTTCCCTGAGCTTTGCTCAGTTTTCGGAACGGGTCGCGCGAATTTTCAGTGCCCGCGCGTGATTCAGAGGATTCGCGTGTGTCCCGCTGCCAAATAATCTCTCGGTAGATTCATCGGTATTTATTGACCGTCAGCTGTCCTCGTTCTTACGGATAAACGAATCGTTTCTTCGTAAAACCGCGTAATCCCTGTCGGGTGTCCCAGAATTGTCACAGTTAATTCCGAAGACAAACATTTGACAATAAATGATAAAAATAATGATGATTCTAATTTAATACCGTGAATTCGATGTTTGGATTATATACAAATGAAAATTTTAACTTTAGCGTTAAAGATATATTGTCTTTTAAAACATTCTTTTAAGAAAAATATTGAAGGAGACATTGCATTGATAAATTTGTAATGTTAAATTATATTTAATTAGAATAATTTTTAACTCCTTAGATCGCTAATTTTCTTACTCAAAATGTAAATTCAAAACAATAGAATTTAATAATAACATGTTATATGTAAATACATGTTTTGTGTTAAAATAATAATTTCGATACACGTGATAGTTAAAAATAATAAAATATTATTTACTTTTATTTAATTCAAAGAATTTATTTAAATTTAATCCTTTAATATTTAACAATATGCTATCTAGTGACAGGTACTTTATATCGGTATTAAATACTCTCTGTTGATATAAAACTACTAAATCATTATTTTTTATTATGTTTGGAGTTACTTGAACTGTTGAGTTGATTGAATTTGTATGTACATACATCAAAATCAATTTCAAGTGCTTCTTTTTTTTACTACCATTCTAGCATAGATAAAAAGAAATTGATTGATAATATTGACACATTTTCAAATAAAAAATATTTTTATAACAATGAAATAATCTTAATTATTGAAGTAGGTATATGTTAGGTATATGTTAGAATGTGACTCATCCCATTTAAAAGAACGTACTCAGCAAGTTACATCAATAATTATTAGGAAAAGCAATCTCATTATTATTCATTGACATACGAGGTTAAAGTTTACTTATACAAACAAAACTTGCGTCATATGTGATAATGATGGAAGCCAATAGTTTGATAGAATCTCTTTATAGAAAGAATTTTCCCTCGAAAAAATGTATCAAAAGAATTTAAGCATTTAATCTAATGATAAATGATTTACTTAGTTTCGTTAGAAAAAGCTTGATTATTTAATATCATTTAGTGTTAAAATCAATAATAGATAACAAAACTATGAGCTCTAGATCCAGAAGGTGGATTTACCTAAAAATGACCAAAATCAACTCTTTTATTTTTCTTTTAAAGAAAGTCGATTTCTACATATTTTAAATTATATAAAATTATTTTGAAATGTCTAAATATTAAAAAAAAAGACATTAGTATTTGTATACATCTTCTTGTGATCTGAATAGTTAGAAACAATTTGAAATAAACAAAAAAAAGAAAATAAATTATTGTAAAGCATATGGGATTGTAAAATAATATCAAAATTGTTTTAAAACTCTTCCCTTTTGTAAAATCTTTCGAGAACCTTTCTTCTATAAAATCATGTTTCTTGATATTTCATTATGTATCCTTTTTTTTGAAAAATATTAAATCAATATTTATAATTTTTTCATTACTTTTTTTTATTTTTTATTTTTTAATTACTTCAAAAAGGAATGAACTACATTCTGACTGTTTGGTTAAAAAAAAAATTATTATTTTTATTAAAAAGTTGAAAGAGTAATTAAGATAATAGAAAACTATTTTTTTCAAAATGTTAATTAAAATTAGAAAGAAGTTATTTAAAACAAAATATATCGATCAAAATGTAGACAGTCATAAGAGAAAAGGATTATAAAAAATAATTTGAAAATGTTGACTGATGAAAAAGAAATATAGATAAGAGTTTGCCTTATAAAGAAACATAGACATAAGACTTTGCCTTATAATTTTTCATCCTTCTCCTTAATTCATAAAAAATATTAATAAAATTATTAATTTCATTTAATACTGTGATGCATAAAACATTCAATATCGCACAAATGTCTATCAAGTTATTCCAAACAAGAAAAAAAATAAAGAAGGACAGCTGCAGGTCTGCATGCTCCGTTATGCAAACGATGCATCGTACGCTTTCAATATTACGATATCGATCGAAATGCTTAATGTGGCCTGACTCGCAAATCAAATTAAAGGATCGGAACGCGTTTGTCGCACGTGGTAAAATCGATAAATGCCGTTGCATGCGCATTACAGGCGAGGATCGGCGACGAGGTGACGGGATAGACAGGCTCACTCGATTGATGAAAGCAACGCGTGACGACGGCGATTCATAAATGCGTTAGCGAGACTCGCGGTTTTACAATCGCGATTGGTCTTCTACGAATCGCGCGCACGTTCGGACGAGCGACATATCACACACGGCTCGCAGACGGGATTTCTTTTCGTTACGCGAGCCGTTACACTGATGACGAACACGGCCGATGACGTACACGCAATAAATGAGCGTTAGACGATCGCCGGATGAGATCGATTTCAGGAACGATCTTCCTCTTCCTGTTTACGAGAACCGAACCTTTCGTCAGAATTGAAGTCGATATAATAATGATTGCTTACGCGACGCGTGGCCAAGACAAACTCGCCCTCGTGACGAATTCCTTCTTGGCATTTCGCAATTCCAAATTTAGAACTAAACGTGACCGCTGAACCGTAACAACAATGCTGCCTCTTTTCTCGCCGGTCACTTATTGTTTACCACTTGATTGTTTGTCCACCGTGGGTGCATTTAATGCTAAACGCGAGTGGGCGCACGTGTGCCAAAATGTTGTTGGCGGTTTCCTATCCGCGCGAAATTGCCGCGTTAATGAAACAATTATTCGGAACAATACGGGAGGGGATCGTAATTGCGTTTTGGCTCCATTTCGTCTTTGCATTCAGCGTGCGGTCCACGTGGCCGCGCGGGACCACGTGCGGTAGGACGGAATATTTCATTATTACATACGCATTGTAATTTGTTCTACGTGTCGTGCAAAATTATCATGCACGCGACGGCATGTGCGGAATAAGAGAAGCGACGTGACACACGTGGCTATTACATGTCGATCCTCTGATTCAGAGATCGAGGCGTAATTATGACTTCACTTTCATCATTCTTTTCGACTGATTTTCATTTTCACATATTCATATTTATCTTATCATTTTCATTCAAAATTGCCAGTTTTATCCTTCAATATCGACGATGATTGTTAATTCTGTTGCGTCTTCTATTAATTTTGGAAACTGTCCAAGATAAATACACTGATAACGCGGCTAATTAAAAATCAGAAATATTATTGTTTACGTATATATTACGTATCATGCATGCTTGGCTGTCATTTACTGAAATAAATTCTGCGACGGAAATGTATCTCACGGTGTATTTCGAATTGTAAAGCTCGTAATATTCTGATCGTCGTCCTTTTCACAGCGCCAAACATCGCGACACAGGCTCTATCCGAGGTTAAACGCTTAACCTTTTTAAAAATCGATAGAAAACCCTGCCAACGAAGCGGTAAAAGCTTCCACTCGGACGAAAATTGCGCGAAAGTGCTGCGTGTTATTGTATTATTTTTAGAAACAGTCAGGACCGCCTTTATTATATATATATGTTTTGAATTTTACACTACCAGAATGGTAAAATTTAATTTTTCTTGCTTCATTCCCCGCTGGACTTACGATCCAATCTTATTTTGTACGGTTGATGAAACACGCCCTTGCCGATTAGCATCATCAGTAGATAGGCAACCCGACTTACTGATATGTAAGTTGCGGAAGCACTCTGTACATATAAATATTGTTATTTTTTATATATTTTATTAATAATATTTTATATATTTTGTTGATAAGAGCAAATGTTTATTNGTGACAAATACTAGGAATTTATTATAATTTAAGCGTAAGAATAGTGTAGTAGTGTAAGATGGGCGAATAGGACTATTTCAATCCCTAATGTCACCTAGATTATAAAAGATCTTTTATAACTTCCCGCTGAAAATTGTATGTGAGATAGAAATTAAGATTTGAACTTGAATCCCTTCCGTTATTCATCACTCGGCTTCCCAAGAGCAAGAATAAATAAAAATAATTATTTAACCAAGTTTTTCGAAGCTATTATTGTTAATATACTATATGTATAATACGTGATATACGTATAATACTATATATGCTACGTGATACGCTCGCGCATATAGTAGCTCATTTAAATACAAACTAAATATAAAAATTAATGATTATATATACTCGATATATAACAGATTAATAAAAATATCTTAAAATCGCTTTATAACCTCACAAGAAAAAAATTTGTTTTATTTCTAACTTAAAAAACGCTACAGTTTATATTTCAACTCGTATTTTACATAAAAGTTACATATGACGAAATATAATTTACATAAAAATTATATTTGATGAAATATAATTTGTGCCTAATGAGAAATGATTGATCGAAAAATATAGAATCGATGTCTATTTGAAACATTCGGCGTTTAATCGATTTAATGTTGATTCGATGTCATTTCAACTATTATTTCTCATTAGGTATGATGTTCATTAAAAATTATTCTTCTATTATTTGATTAATAAAAATAAAGATAAATACATAATTTTTAAATACAGATCTGCATTTAGATTTTTGATGTTACATTTAAAATATGCAAAATGGACAAGATTTATAAGATTTTTTTTATAATGATTTTTATATGTTTATTATTTTAATTAAATTCTTATTATCATCAATTGTCATTATGATGTTGGTAATGCTATCTAATGTGCAAATGATCAATAACAGTAACATCAAAAATTTCTTTTGATTATAGTAGCAGCAGAGAGAAACCTGAAAGCGACCATCCCGGCCTTTTTCGTGGCACCGATCGTTGGCCTAGCCGCCACGCCAAACGTGGATGTAGAACTACGTGGCCACATTCACTGTCGATAAATCGCATTCGTGCAGGGTATGTCGCCGTGCTAAATCCACTTTTTGACCATGGCTAGGATTCTGTAACTCTTAACGACAGTTTTTGGTATCGTTGCGCAGGTATTACATATTATTATATATTATAATAGAAAAGCTGCGACAGACAGCTGGGCCCATGGAGATAGGAAATAGGAATATCTGATGGAAGCATAAATGCGTGGGGGGGGGGAGCATGAAACGTGGGACGAAGATTAACCGCTCAAGACGATCATATTGGAAGAAGAAAGATAATCTCTGAAATTCAGCGGTTATCTTTCTTCTTCCAATATAGTCGCCATCTTGAACGGTTAACTTCATCCCCCTCGTCTAGAAAAGTATCTTATGTTCTTTTCTGATATTCCTATGTTTAAGCTAGGACTACATTGGTCGTATCGCAACATCACGAGTGTCATAATCATATAAAATCGTGACCAATCACAATCAAGTTTTATAAGAATTCTTGACTGTGATTAGTTACAGTCTTTCGATTACGACGCTCGCGATGTTGCGGTCTTAGAGCATATAGCTATACGACTGTTGCGGACTGTTGCGGTCTTAGAGCATATAGCGATACGACTAATGTAAACCTAGCTTTAAATTCTATTGTAGACGGGTCATAATAGCTACAACCATTGCGCATGCGCGAAAAAGCAATCGTCTAGCAATTAGGGATGGGCGATGTTGAAAAAAATAATCGATTATTAAAAAATCGATCACAAAATATATCGATATCTTACAATTGATAAAATTGAAAAAACATCGATATTAATAGATTAATTTGAGTTTTTGTAGTAATGTAAACTGACGAAAGCGCATGCCGACACTCACCCGCGGATAGAAATTTCGAACCAGAGTGTCTCATACACATATATGTAACATTCTTTTGCCATCGTTAAAATGTCATCTGTCGAATTAACAAAACTATTAAGTTTTTATTAGAAGAGATACGAGCGAAATTCAATTATTTTCTTAAGATTTAATCGCGAACAATAGCTGTCCTTTCGAGGGTCCGTCCCGATGTAAATTACGTATTTAGCACGAATTGTACATAAGATTACAAATGTAAAGAGACACACTATTTTATTATTGTATATACTGTGATCTGAAATTGTAATCGAAATCTTCGAAATTTGAAAATGTACAGCACAAATAAAGAAACATTATATGATATGTATAGCTGCTTTCTTTCAAGAACAGTTTCCTATCAATGGAAGCATGAAATGTAATAATAAATTAGAAATTGAAGTACTAAAAATTTTTGAAAAAAAGTGCGATATTATCAAAATGTTTAAGTATTTCTATATTAAATTATATCAATATGTTAATTATTATTCCGTAAAAACA
>JAJVSH010000122.1:324472-336516 GCA_021460005.1 Tetramorium alpestre | reverse complement strand
ATTCTAATTATTATAACTGACTTAATATCTTTTAGTTCAGTTATTACTGATACCAAACGAGATCCAGATATTCTGTACATAAATAATACATAAAATGTCAAAAAATTTAATCTGTAAAATTGAATTTCAGAATTTTCGAAAAACTTAGACAAATAATCAGTAATTTTTGCTGACTTAAAAATTAATATATAGTAGTAATAAAATATAATAAATATTCTACATAAAAGATGTTGACATATAAAACATTTTAATAAGCATTTATTAAGTTTTATGAAAGAAAGGTTAAATATTTTAGAAGAATTAAAATAAATAGAAAAAAAAATATTTTTATAGCTTATCATTTCTTATTATTTCCAGAATTATGATTACATTTACATAACCGTTTTTTATTATGTTAAAATTCTTAATAATCTTTTTTTAATTCATGCACTTTTTACAATGCAATTATATTTTATCTTAAATGTATAATACTTTATATTGTAGAGTATACTAATTTATTTTAGTAAACAAATTTAGTAAATATTTATTAAATAATTAATATTTTAACTTATGTACAAGAATCTTTTACTATATAAATATTCAACATATTATTTAATATTATGAATTTAATAATTTATCACTATTATTACGAAATGCATTAATACTAAATTTCGTGACCAGTCAAATGATTTAGTATGTTATTATCTTATTGAACTGTTGAGTACCTTAAATTAAGCATTTGCATTGTAACAGTTCTCAAATGTCAGCATGTAAATTTAAAATAAGAAAGTAAACATTTCCGGTCCTACCAAATGTCGACATTAATAATAACGAGAGGGTTGGTACAGAGCTCACGCACTGTAGACTAAAAGATTTATTCTTCCCCCACGTTACACAAATTGTAATTCTTTAAAAAAGCTAATAAAACTTCGACAGAATGTCAACACTAATTAATAAATTAAAATTTGAAGATATTTGAAGACATTACCGTAAATCAGTTTCATTTAATTTTAATTAATATCGATAGAGAGATGGCGATTCGTGCGAACGCGGAATTAATAACCATATATTATTTTATAATATACGAAATAAAATATTTTTAAACACAAAACAAGTGAAATAAATAAAAATATTTTAACAAATAATTATGTAATCAATATAAAATAATATGAAAAATTCTATTTACAAAATTTATAAAATAAATCTGAATTTTATAAAAATTTGTGAAAATTAAGATAGCAAGTATAAAAGTTAATTTAGTACTTGAGCACTTATTTTAATTATACAATTTTATTTTCGTGTTTAGATAGCTTAAAGCGGTATTAATGACAAATATTTACTAGAGACAATATTCCAAAGTGCGAAGTTGGAGTTAAATATCTTCAGGGATTCCTAAATTTAATTTGTAGACCGACTCCATAATTTCAGGGACAGCTTGAAATATACGGCTGGAATCAGCTCGCGCTAATCGGGCGCTACTCGATGTTTGAGAAAGTCTCGACATGACGCGAAGCTAAACAAAGTGTAAGGAGATCCTGCCGCTGACAGCATGTGGACGAATCACTTGATAGTGGGTGAGTGTGCATGCGTCCCCGATGAGCTTCCCATTTAATTCCGAAGGGGGTACTCCTATATTTTAAGAAGGTAGCATCGTCGAACTGAAATAGGCTTCTCCCTCTTACACAAATGTCAATCATATTCAATGTCTAATTTTTTACATTTTGAAATTAGAACGATTATTATAATCCTATCACTTGGAGCTCGGACAGAAAAATTCATATATTCAAAATATAGGATACCTACCCTTTTAAATGTTGTTAAATTAATGTTGAGCGTAAATATTAAGAGATAAATAAATAATCGTGATTGTTTATAACGTCAAGCCATTGAAATTCTGGAAATTTGGTGCAAATTGGTTACAATCTCACTTGCAATTACTGAATCTTATTAGGATCTAGAAATCATAGGTGTTATATATTAGATCAATCAACACGCGTACGGCCGCTGCTCCCGTGCTGCTAGATACGTGGACACGTACGTACGTAAGATTCATAAAGAAAGATCGCATTTTTTTGAAAAATATAGAGGACTGCGGGATAAAGATATAAATATTGATAAGAAAGATGAGATGGATAAGATAGATTGATATTGTATACTCACTGTCCCTTACGTAATAAGAATTATTAACAGCATAAATCAATAATTTTACTAATTATATTTAAAATATAAGTCCTCTATATTTCAAATCAAATACAGAGGTATTTTCAAAAAAGTGTGTCAGGCATCTCCAAATTGTTTTGGTTCACTACTATAGATAATTATTGCTATATGTCTCATTTATAGAAAAATTTACGATATATTATAAAATGTAATAATGTAAAAATATTATGTTGCAAGCATTATATTTGCAAAAGTATTTATTTTTACTGTCTATTTTTATATCCACTGCACTTTGCGCGTGTCTTTTCTATTCTCCCACCCTGTTCTCTATATCTTTATATCCTCTACATATTTTCTATAGAGGGAGTGATGTAAAGAGAACATTAATACAGTCTTTATATCTTCACATAAAAAATATCTGAGAAGTCCATTTACTCAACATTACACTATATAAAGCATATAAATATTTTTCATGACATCACTTGTGCGTGGATGAATGGACTTCTTTGATACTTTTCATTTCGAAGTGACAGTCATTATGTTGACTGTATCAATGTTCCCATTGTATCAATGTCCCTTCTCTCCCTCCATATTTTTTATTTAATATTCTATTTATATTCATCACATTTATATTCTATCAGAAAATCACAGAATATGATTATTACAAACAATAGCAGACTCTGTATATAATAATATATAACATGCAAGTATAATAATATTGATATCACTTACAGTATTACATGGTATAACTTGTTCATAAACATTAATTATAGCATTACTGTTCTGCACGGCTAATTATAAATATAACTAGTAAAATGCAATTGCTCTTGATGTTGAAATAACTTTCATACATATTATACCGTGTAGAAGTTGTTAATCCTTTGGCCTTTCATATTATCGTCTATTAAAATATCAAAGATATATGAAAGATTTAAAAGACCTGAAGTAATTAAGACAAAGTTGAATTACTATCTACGTCATGTTCTAAATATACGCACGCATTTTTAACTGGAGTAAAATTTTATTCAAACGCCTATCACACGTTATATGAAATTTCTAGCTTTCATTTTGTCAAGTTACTGTCTTTAGGATAAACGTTCTATAAGCATATAATGTATATATACAACATGTGTTTCAAGGCTCTTTTAAAACTGTTCGACCAAGTTTGATCCCTAAGTCGCACTCCAGATATTTCTATTTACTGTTCAATATTTTTTTTATATTGGGTCATCCCATAAATAATGAAGTATAAAGTTTGATTTATTCTTTATTATTTCAAAACCGAAAGTCTTATCGCCAGAGAATAAAAAAATTGAAGATTATAATATAAATAACAAAATATATTTTGAATAAAAATTTAAATATTAAATTGTTTATTTAATTTTAAATATATCTCTAAAAAATCTTACTTATGGAATGACAATATATATTTTTTACATACGTGTATAAACACGTGTATAAATAATGATGGGATGTAAAAAAACCGCGCGCGCGCGTGTGTGTGTATGTGTGTGTGTGTGTGTGTGTGTCATATTTTATATCCTATATTTCTATAGTTTATCCTCCGTCACCAATTCCATGCTACACACCTCTGCAAGAGAGAAAGCGCAGCAAGATTAGAATCATCCAGCGAACCGAAAAATCTGGACGTGACTGCCGCACGGTTCTTTGATCAATCGAGTGATAGACATAATTAGCTAGTACAACTATCAGCGGTCCCCAACATGGTTAATACCAGTATGCTAGAGCCGCGCTATAGAGATAGCGGTTGTAATCGTAGTCGCAGTCACCGTAACTCTTATGTACAGGATATTTAAAAAAGATATTAACACTAATATGAAAGTGACTTTTTAAGAGAAATAGAAATAGAACTACTAACGCAAAATATCATAGTAATAAGTGTATTTTGTTTTCAAAAAGTCTCCCTTTGTTTGTCATTATTATTAACACATTCTTTCTCAAATGACCTCTAGAGTCAAGAAAAGGGTTTTTAACGTGAATAATGCAGAGAAACATGCAGAAAAATTTTAACATTATTTATAAGTCTAGATCTAACTTTAAAATCATTAACTCTAAATTTAATTATTGTAACATCATTGTAACAATCTTTAAAAAGTTTATGTCTAAAATAAATTCTTATTGTAATTGTATAATTAGAGCGAATCATCTTAGCACAATTATCACTGAATACATTTCAGAAATTAATTTTATAATTATTGTAAAAATCGTTACAGCATAAAATTGTACAATTATTATTCAAGTAATAGTAAGAAATTTTTTTATTTTTTATTTTTTAAGTAACTTTGTTTCATAATTTTGTCAATATCTAGAATTTATAATTATAAAATTCTATTTTAGCAAAAGATATGCGTTTTACAGAGTCATCTTATGACCGTTATTGCGAATGCTGTGAATGGAAAAAAAGCCATAATTGTGCATTTATTACAAAAGATTCCTATCTGGGAAAATCTCCGATAAAAAATTACAAATATGATTAAACAATATCGAAAAAAATGTGCCTCAGGATTTTAAAGACTACCTAGAGAAAAATCCATGAATGTATTGACAATAATTGCGAGCGAATAAAAACCCTTTGAAGACAAAATATATTTGTTACTATGAAACTTGTGTTATCAGTTTTATGTCTCTAAAAAAAGTTACTTCCAAATAAGTGTAAATTTTTTTAAGCACCCTGTAATAGCGCTAGTCCTGTCGCTTGCGTTACCACAGATCACACCAAGTTACTTAAGCTGCATTAAGTTAGCAATCTGCGCACATTGCCGACGCACATTGCCTAAAGCAATAACGAATCTTTCATTTTCAGCGGCAATTGTACTCGCGGTTGCCAACGTCTGTCATGCGGAGTGCCAGAGTG
This sequence comes from Tetramorium alpestre, assembly GCA_021460005.1. NCBI lineage: Eukaryota > Metazoa > Arthropoda > Insecta > Hymenoptera > Formicidae > Tetramorium > Tetramorium alpestre. Next base: position 331,502 of record JAJVSH010000122.1, on the reverse strand, counting down.
AGTGATTAAGCCAGCTTACTCTCCTCGGTATGCCCGTACCGTGTCATCGTTCGCTAGGGACTCGATGAAGGTTGATGAAGCTTGTTGTGTCCGCGGCCAAGTGATTGTCAGAATCCACCTCAGGGTGGGAAAGCGCTCTCCATTGGGAATTATCCGGTCGAGATTGCTTTCACTCCAAACTGGGCGAGAATTGTACGAAAAATGTTTTGTTTAACAAAGTATAATTATTTCAACAGTCAAATGTCAAATTCTCGATAAATCTTGAATGGTCTTTGGAAATTATAAATGTCACTCGATAGCTGACGCAAATTAATCTCATTCTCGTCCAGTTTCATCAAACACAACCACGTCAGCGAAGCATTTGTGCTTCGCTATTGTGTGAAAAGCGAACGGTGCTTAATATCTCGTTTTTTTTTAATTCACGCGCGCGTGATTCGTCGATACGTAAAATCTTATATGAAAGATATGCACTCGGGAAATTGTGTGAGCGAAAAGTAAAAAATATTTGTCCTTTCCCAGTGAAAAAAAAATTTATCCGAATTAAATAATTCCAAATTACATAGGTACTTATTGATTTTGATTTTAGTTAGTCATGTTTTTATAATAACAACTTGTAATTTTAAATCTGCTTATTTAGCGTTAAATATAATTATTTAGTTAAAAGTGCATTATTTACAAGTTAAATGTCACAAATTTATTAATTATTAATTAATAATAATAAATTTGTGACATTTATTATTAATTATTAATTCTTAATTACTTTTATTAATGACAAAATATCAGAATCATGTTTAGCACTAAATATGGGACAAAAGGAATTTAAATAAATTGGACATTATTAAAAATAAGTAGCTGTTATAGATAGATTATTATATATTTTGACTTTGCATACATTCTTTCCCGAATGCGATAGGGATGATACACGATTTTTGAAAACGTATGTGTTTCACAGCTCGTTCCATTTACTGCTATGAATGCGATTCATGGACGGATCTCAGATGTAAGGATCCTTTCAACTATACGGCACTACCCAGGGACCAGCCACCGTTGATGACATGTAACGGATGCTGCGTAAAAATGGTCCGCAATGCAAAATCACGTAAGTATTTCTATCTTAAAAATAAAAATGTCTAATCGATTTTCCATAAATTAGACTACATCTTAATCAATTAAACTCGAACTTTAAATGAGAACTTGCGGTACAAATGTCTTAATAAATTATGGTTTTATGACAAATAGTTATTAAAAAAATTGTTATTACAATACGTATTACGTTCTATTATATTAGTGATTACAAATATAAATTAGATTTCTATGTCTGCAGGAATTTACTTGCTGCTTATTGTTCTCCTTTGCTTGCAGCGTACGAGAGCGTGAGGAGAACCTGCACCGCGCAACTACAAATAAACTTATTCATGGTGGACCACGTGTGCATGATGGAAAGTACCGGCACTGGTCACATGTGCTTCTGTGAGGAGGATATGTGCAATCGTGTACCCCCGACCTCACGCTCGAATCCCGTACTCCTGCTGATCCTGTCGATCATCCTTATTCTGCGTTCGGCCGTCTTAGGAGCCTCCGCTTGCTTTGTAGAACGTTGCAATAATCACATCGTATAACACCAATTAATTCGATCCACCCATCGCAGTGGTGTCCAATCATATCCTTCGTAGAAATTTTTAGCGAGTCGACAACATGACCATTTGTCGGAACGAACGATAGAGCTGGCTTCGAATTCCGAAGCCTAGATCCTTCGAGATATAGAGAGAAAGAACATAAAAATATATAGAACGAGCACGTGAACGATCGACATCATTATCATTAATTTCGTGTCTCTTTCAAGCGCGTGTTATCGTATTAGATCGCATAGAAATCGAATATACATATATTACATTTGTATAATATAAAAATTTTATCAAAGTTGCATATCTTACGATAGACGCTATGTGCATAGAAAATGAGACTGCTAAGATGAGTTTGGCACGTGTTAAATGCTGAAATCATATATGAAAATAGATGTCTGCAAGTAAAATATATATTTATATATTCTTATAAGAAATTTTATTATTCGCTATAATATAGTTTGAATTAATTTTATTAATCAACTTACACTTCCCTTGGGAGATCAGGCCCTTTGGATATATCGGATAAATGTAATATAAGACTAAGCTGAACGCAAAATTATACTTTGTTTGAAATTAAAGTTAGAAGAAAAATATTTAAAAAAATTAAATAGCATGAATAATAAATTTTATTATAAACTTTTGAAATTTGCAGTAAAATTAGATAATTCTCTCAATTGTAACTAATAGAAAATTTAATCTTTTCTAGCGGGATTTGTCTAATTTATGTGCATCGTTCGTTCCGATCACTGGCCTTAGACAGCATCGATAGTACCTAGGCGTTTCTCGTGTAGAAATCATCTCAACTATCTAATTTCTTTGATGATCTCGGCACGAGTCCGAGTTCTCTATTAGTTGCTCTTTGAGCAAGCACCGCTAGCATCATTGCAATACATTCGTACATAAACTCTGAGGAAGGAATTTTAAAGAATACAAATTATTAAAAGATGAAATAAAATCTCGAATATTAAATTATATCTGTTTTTGGATCATAGATAATAGATTTGAATGATAGAAGCCACGGTTAATAAATTTGATCTAATATAATATTTCTATTAAAAAATATTGAACTATTTTTATAATATTCATTTACTTAAAACTTAAATTATACAATGTTGCAATATTTCTTACTTAAATCTAACATTCTTAATGATTCAAATATTTGATAATTATATAATTTATTGTAAATTTTTATTGTTCATTTTTGAAGATTTTTAAATTAAAAAAAAATAGGTTTCAATTTTAAATTGACAAATAGAATGTAAATTAAATTTCTTCTTCGGTGTTATCGCGCTGCATGTACTCGACTATCGTCTAGGGAAACATCGATGATGATTTAAGCATACCTTAATATTACGATAAAAAGCAAAATGTGGATACTCTAGCTCTCAGATTTTTCTCACAATAATGCACCTCACTATGTCATTTCTCTTGTTCTAATGCGACAATGTTCGACGCGACTGGTCGAATTTCGTTCGATACGAAAACTTATGAAGAAGCACAATAAAATTGTATGACGTATGGACGCCTATTGTGCACGATTATATTACATTAAAAAATATTAACATGAGGATTTCGGGAATTTAAAAAATTTAGATTAAGAATTACATAAAAGCATAATTTTTTTATACATAATATTTGAAATATATAATCTTAAAATTCGTATAATTTATGCTATATATTTATTCATATATGGCATACATAAATAAATATATATATTGTACATTTATAACAAAAACGTTAAATAGAAATTCTTTCGAATAATTTAAAAAAATGTTTTTCGCGCGTATTTGTTTGCAATATATTATTTTCTACACAATTAGGTATTCAGTAAACACATGTTATACATGATTATAGCTTTTAAAATATAAAAGTTTGTAAAATAGTATTGATATCGTGATATAGTCATAAAATAATAATTATATGACAATATCGATGACATTATAGTGACAAATGGCGTTTATTGTCGTGCAATTCAATTGTTTAGCAGAACGCTTCCTTAATTGTACCCAATTTCACGATTCTCTTTTCTCACTCTTATTAACATTATCTCTCTCTCTCTCTCTTTCTCTCTCACACACACACACACACACACACACACACACACACACACACACACACACACACNACACACACAATATGTGATCTTTACCTTTTGCTACACACATACACACACAATATGTGATCTTTACCTTTTGCTCTTTTCTTTTATTCTTCTCATTATATAATGACATAACTTCCTCGTAGATACCTCTTGTTCGTTTTGAAAAAAACATGCTCATACTCGAAATAAGAGAGATGGAAGGTTAATCGAGTCCACAATAGAAGGCGAGCTTGTACGATAGAAAAACATTCTACCTTAGAAGGCATGGTTGCAGCATGCACATCCAACAAACAAGGCCGACAGACGCAGAGAGAATCGACCGACGAGCAGCGAGGATGATCTTCTCGAGTTCCGGAAGTTATCTAGCCGCATATGCGCACATTTTCCGAAATAAACGTATTTTAAAAAAAATATTTTCTCTTGAAACTCTTAGAAAATTTGTAAATTAGAAAAGATATAGAGATTGGATAACAAAATAATTAAAATTTCTAATAATTAGGATAATAAGGATAATGTAAAAGTACAATAATCAGCAAAACTGAATTTAAGAAATTTAGAATTTGAAAACTTGAAGTTGTTAGGAATTAAAATTTTGGATAAACGTTGTTTAATAACAGAAAAATTTGCCGAAGATTTTCTGAAAATGGGCGCACACTTAAGAGCTTAGATCATTATAGTTATGAAGTTTCAAAGCACTTAGGAAACGATCGAATTACACGTAGACGAAAATAAAGTTGAGTGCATGGATTGTAGCGTTTATGAGGCTGTACGATTTATAGGGAAAGTCAACGCAAACCTTTTATTTTTTAAACATAATTTTAATTCTTTTATTTGCACAATAACAATTAATTTATTATATAATACCTTGTGCAAAATTAATAACTTGGATATATTTATGTATTTTATACACTTCAGAAAGATAATGCAAAATAGAATTTATGCAATTATTTTATTATATTTATTCAATATTTGATTATAATTTATCACTTTAATAATTATATTTTTTTCTTAAGAAAAGATATTTTGTCTAATATAATGATCTCTATTTCATCTAAAAAGCTTTCCTTTGTGCTGTAATCCTGTATCTTTATTTAAATTATGTTGTAGTTTTATAAAAACCATTTTAACATAACTATTTCAAAATATTTTATACATAAATTAAATATGTTTTATATAATCTATGATTAAAATTATTAGTGTTGGAAATAGCTTTAGCGTTTGACTTTCAAATAAATGAACAGCAACACTTTGCATGACACTGCATGACCCTATCGTTATTACTCTTGCGTGTGAACGAGTATTCCACTTCTACAACCAGTGGGTCAAAAGTAAACAGCATTCACAATTTTTTTAAATAAAAAAATTTTAAATACACATTGAATTAGACAAACAGACAATGAAATCTCAAAACTCAAAATTCAAAAACTCAGAGCTGTTTTGCAACTCCAAATTTGTAAAAAAAAAAATTGAGCTGCTGTTCCTTTTCTCCTATAGCTCGTCCAAATGCAACAATAACAGCATTAAAATAACGGTTACAACAACTATGATAACCCACGATACCTTCCACCCTGACAAATGCAACGCAAAGCAGACGAAAAACAAAGCACAACGTGGGCCTTCAGCTTTATTCGTGCCATGATTAACGAATCTACTGCTTCTATTAAGAATTGATTTCATTTGCTAATTTGAGCTTTGCCTCATTAGAGTATTTGAAAAGAATTTCGATTATTTAGCAGAGAAAACTGTTGAATCAATTATGGTATTGGAGTTTAATATGTTATAAGCATATACATATAACATTTGAAACTCTCAATAAATATCGCGCAAAACTTTAAATATTATATATTTAATACTTAAAGTTTAATATACGTGTGTTATTTATATATTATATTACTTTAATTATATATAACTAATTAACGTTTATATATATATATATACGTTTTAATTTTGTTTAATAAACAAATTGTAGCCAATATATACATATACATATACTTACTCGCAATATGTAAAGTGCTGCTCAACTAATCTCATTTATTTAATTTAAATCATATAATTCTCTTTCTAACAGAAAAAATATTGTGCATGAATGCTAGAGATTTAATACTCACTGACGTACTTTATTTAAAATTGATTTAAATGAAGCAGTAACTTAGCGGTGATGTATTTGTTATCTCTGCTGAATGCAACCGTGATATTGCTACAGCTCCAAAATGGCACGATCAAGCTGAACGCACATGTCCTCACAGAGAGGCTTTCGAATCGGAGCCTCTTGCCAAACAAGCTTCGGTGCTTGCTTGATGGCGAGCAGTCCGACGTTTCTCTGGCAAGCCATGCGGCTCGTGTCGCGTCATTTGTTCATTGTCGCACGCGCGGCTGCGAGGCTACCTATTCACAGTTTTATCGCGATCTGTGCCGCTCTTACCATCCCGTTTCTCTGTGCCTTCATTCTTTTTATTATTTTTATTCAGTATCCTTCAATCTTCTGATTTAATGCGTATTATTCTCAAGTCGAATATAAGCGCTCGAAGAAAATGTTCAAATTGAATCACATTAGATTTTTATTTAATTTTGCCATATTTTATGATTTTAATCGGTTATTTCCTTTTTATGAAAATAGATTTCTTTAACAAAATTAAATTTCATTGTTTAATAAAAAAGTTAAATTTAGACAAGAGTTTATGTTTTACATTTATATAATCTATATCTATATATATAAAGATGAAAATCTATCTTTTATAATAAAAACATCACTACGTATTATTGTACAGGCACAAAAATTGATTGAAATCTACAGAATCAATAAATTGCTAAGCTAAATTTTATTTAATCAGAATTAATAAGTATAAGGTAGGGTGATTTTAATCATCCTCTATCTTAATAACTCATTAACTTCTTGATTCATCTTTCAATCAAATTCTCTTTTTCCAATTAAAATATATTAAATCAAATAAAGTTTCTTTTTATTACAAATATATCAAAAATATTGCCTGATTAGAGTTTGAAAATAAATAAGCCGAACATGTTTCTTCGTATCATGTCTGAGATACACACAATGGAGATACGGGCATATTGATATTGAATCCTCATTTACCGATAATAATCGATGCTAAACCTGGCCTCGCAGCTGAAAAGTATCCACGTATAGTTATTAAATCAATCTGTCTGCGATATAGATTATTTAGCATAAAAAAGCATAGGAAAACATCGACGCAAGGACGAATTTAGACAAAAAGAAATAATTTTAATAGATAAGAATAATTTATAGATAAAAGTATAAGTTAGTTTAATCCTTTAACATGAGTAT
>JAJVSH010000122.1:304438-314945 GCA_021460005.1 Tetramorium alpestre | reverse complement strand
AGAGAGATAGAGGCAGACAGACAGACAGACAGACAGACAGACAGACAGACCAAGATAAAGGGGAGAACTAAATTAAACTTATTTTAAATTTTTAAAAAAAGGAAATTCTAAATATATTTTTTATAATATAAAATTATATTCAACAATATTATAAAAGTGCATATTTTATATCATAAAAATAACGTACAAAATTATATAGAAATATATTATAATAAAATTCTTTTAATCTATTATAATTAACAATAATCCAATTCGTTTCAGATTTAATTTTTCTCATTAATCTTATGCTTATATTGTCATCGCTTCTTTGTCTTATTTTTAAAGATAAAATTTAAGCAGAAATATTTACGTTACAATACATATTAATAAAGTAAATTAATGCCGAAGAAATTGTCTCTTAATCAAGCAATATCTATCATCGTGAAAAACATGTAATTGGCAAAATAAATTCTGGGAATATTATTACATCGCGATAAGTCTCGATTATAAATATTTTCCATTGTGAACAAAGACTCAAATCAGACTATGAAGCTCCTGTGGGACCAACTAGCACGACGTCGATCCGGCTTTGCTCGCCAAACCCGTGCGTCTGTTACTACTTGCAGGGAATACGTCTATAATTGGCGGGCCGGTCCTTCCATACGTATACTTAGACTACTAGCTCTTGTACCGACAATATTATTAGTAGCCGCGGATTTCGTTATTTCTGTATTGTTATTAAATCTGTTATATTACGATTTGCTATGACTTATACTATAAAAACTAAATATAACAAATTCTTAAAAAAAATAATATAATAAAATAAGTAACATAAAGCTTAGAGAAAAATATGTCAAGAGGATCATTTCTAATAGGGATAATAAAGTATATAATAATGATATATTATTATAATATCAAAATTTCAATAATTCAAAAATTTTGAGTAAAAACATATTTAATAAAAATTAAGAAAAAACCGAAGGTATTGAATGTACATTAAAGAAGAGGTAGATGCAAAGATAAAATATTAGAATATCTAGATTGTATTTGAGAGAAACAATATCAATAAAACTTACGAAGAAAGGAAGTAGTCCTTCCGCTCGATCGCGCGTTAGTGCCTCAAGTAAAGCATCTCCTCTCATACTTAACTCATTGTCAGATTCAATATATCGCATTCGAACTAATCCTATAAGTCCAGCTTTTTCCACACTTGAATGTGCCTGTCGAACCAATGAAAATATAGCAATACAAAATATTCATAAAACTCTTTAAGTTATTAAAACTATTTTAAAAAGCGCTTTTACTTTGTTATTCCACACATTTTAGTAAACTAATATGACTATTAATATTTTAGAGATGTTAGTTAAAAAAATGTATTTCCCATAAAATAATATCCCATAAATCAAACTCTGAAATTATTCTATTATTTTTGAAATGTTTGGAGACTAATATCTATGATTTAATATTTTTTTAAATTTCAATAGCTATCATAACATAAAATTTATTTTTCACTGAGTTATAAAACTAAACGCTTTCTATTTATTTTTATATTTATTAAGACGCCTACAATGAAATGGTCTGAGAAAATAGCGGGAAAAACTTATTCCAATGTAGATAGTACACATCTCTGTTCATTCATGTAATGCGTCTAAGTGCATTTTAAAAAGCTCTCAAAGGAACGCTGAAAGCTTGAAATTTTTATTCGCCGCAATACGCAGTATTTAACGTTCTCACTCCTATTAGTATTTATTATTTCTGCTCGCTACTTTCGCGATTGCTCCCAGTGGTCACATATATACATATAAATAAAACGTCATAAAAATTTGCACTACTTTATCGTCTAGATACGTTTCTAAGCTTCTTACTTTCAACAAAAAAGAAACAGCCGGTACAAACCTGATCTGAGCAGTATGCAACTAGTCGCGAATTGATTTCTGTCGCCAAGCGATCAGGATCATTCTCCTGCACATCTCTAATAGCTCTGGTTCTAGCTGCAAGCAAACACACCAGCGTGGCTTCTGATGCCGTCGTTTGTATGACGCCACCGCCGGAACCGCCCGGTCGATGTAGAAAGTCCTCGGGTAGACCGATCATTTTGCCTAACCAATTCATAACAATTGTTTCTAGCTCGGTACACGCTGGACTGGAAGCCTATAGAAATGAACATGTTAAATTTTAAATCAATCAAGACGATTATTCAACGATTTTTAGAGATTGAAAAATAAAAAGAATTATTTTAATATTGAAAAATCTGTGATCATTTGTCATTAATTAAATAATTAAAATGTATTAATATGTAAATAAATTTTAAATTATAAAAAACATAAGTTCCATAAATTATAATGTGTATTTATTATAAATTATAATAAAATACTATAAAAGTTGTATTTTAATTTTAACAAGCTATTTTAAATCTTATTGAAATAGAAGATAATATATTAAGATAATATTAATCGCACGGAAACTCTTGATTAATTTAATACATATAAATTGCAATAATTATTAATTATTTGCAAAACAACGAAAACATTAAATATTAAATACGTTCGAAATAGAAATCAAATATTGTTAAAAATAAATAGGTAAAATTGCACTTACCCACGTGAAACCCAGACAATTTATTGCGTCGGCCAGCATGTCGCCCAGCAGACTGGCAGGTGAATTCAGGGCCGGAAAGTAGGCGTGCATGTGCGGACTCTGCCAATGCGTCACACCCGGCATTATGCATTTCTCAATGTCGGCGAATATGTCCTCCCAAGGTTCACCATCCACAGGGGCCGATGCAGGCAGGACATTTCTTAAGTATCCCGGCGAGACCGCTGGATATACTCGCCGAGAACGGATGTCTCCCAGATAATCGGCGATGTAATCCACCATTTCCTTCCCTGGGCAATTTTCAAATATTTATTGTTATCAGCACAGATCATTGTGCACAGTGTCTAACGAGAACACTGCTACAAGATCAATTCTCTTACAAATTATTACAATCTCTTTTACAATCTCAATCTACAAATTGCTAATTAATTCTTTACAATTAAATAAAGAGAAGTGCTATTCTCGGTTGGATTCTGGATCTTGATATTAATATCTTGGTGATAATATTTTTATGTAGATTTTGTGTACTTTTTTCATCTCAGCTAGGAAGAATTGATAAAAAACAACTATCACGGATTGAAAGAAGGCCCAGATTTAAACCTTGTTTGGAGTGATATTTTTCATAATAAATTCTTTAATGATTTAAATGCTTATTAATATCAAAAGTTAAAACGATTAATTGATTTAAGTTTATAGATTTACGAAGAACTGCAATTTAAAGTCCGATAAATAATCGCCTGCAATTTGTTGAGTTGGGAAAAATATACAATTTGCACAAAAAATAGAATAGAGTTCGACCAAAGAAGACATTTCTTTTTACTTAATTAAGATATAATGTACATAACATTCTAGTTTCATTTATTATTATTTAATTTTTTAGATATTTACAAAAATTATGATTTATAAAAATTGTTTAATACATAAAATATCAATGCTTATACAAAATAACAATAAAATATAACTGATTATAAATCACAATAATAAATAAATGTAAATTTAATATTAGCATAATAATTTGCAAATATTATATTAATAATCATAAAATAATTATGTCTACAAAAAATTTTGATAATTAATTTTTTTTTAATATTTTAAATTTTTTCATTTTTAACATTTAATATCGACATATGTATATTATAAATATCTTAAACCAGAAAATACTAACAAACAAAGAATTTAAAAAAGTATTTATAAACTAGAATTTAAAATAATATTAAGTAAACAGTGGGAAATAAGTTTGCGAATCCTCTTCGTTTAAAATTTAGCACATTTGTCGTTATCTACAACTAAAAGCCATTACACTAGGAACAAAAGAGAGCTTTGAGAATCAAGGAGCTATTCTGTACTAAAGAAAAGATACGATTTTTCAAAGATCAGATTCCCTGTACTTCATACATGTGAATTCTTTTGTTTGGAAAGCGTAATCACTCTTTCTGTTATATGACGCTTCAAATAGAAATTGCATTCTGGCAAATGAGAATACACAGTTTTCTAAAATTGTTCGTTCAATAATTGATTTTCTATCAAAATACTTTACAAGCATCCAGAAGAAAGAAAAACCAATTTGTTTTATTTATTATTATTGGTAACGAATATGAATAAATGGACAATCCTATATTGCAATATAAAGCGACACGCATTCCCAATATCCTAATTTATGTACCAAGACGAATAGACAGAATAATCGACTAGGAATAAAATCGTTGGAGAAAAGTGAATTCAAGCCAAGTCGTAGTTTCAAAGCGGGAGATTTAGATTGTAAATGATGTCGCGTATCGGAAACAATATCGCACCTATAAAGTCTCTATCAATTCGATCGGTGATCTCTATTTATTGAAGCTATTTCAGAGTCGTACAATCATTGCCGTAATTTGATCGCAGCGAATCCTAATGTATCAATTTGATTCAGATTTAGTTTAGGTCAGTTTATTGAAATATTGGTTGAATCAAATCTTTAGTTTTAAAATTTCTGTAAAATATTATATTATATTCTATTATGTGGACTTTTATTTTATAAAATTTATACAAAATTATATACTTTAAATTTAGTGTTATAGAATAATCGCTAATATGTGAATCCGAATAATTTTAAATTGTTCAATTTTTTTATTATTTTTTTATCATGTTTATGTGTATACACATATTCGCTTACCATATCTGCGGTAATCCTCCAGATTCATTTTATCTGTAACAATATAAGACATAACAATTGTTAATTATTAACTATTATTAATAGTTTCATTTCACACAGTTTTGAAAAATATTTAAAATTTTTTTAAAAATATAGAGTATATTTTCTAATATAATATTGCATACAATAATGTTATGTTAAAAAATTATTTTCTTTGCTTAAGAGAAATGTTAAAGAATCCTTTTTGTTGTAGTTGATTGACATCAATAATCGAGTGGTGAGCAAACAAAAGACTCTACTCGCTACAAAAACCGCTAAATGTCAGATGTGATTTTTTTTTAACTATACGTTGCGTTTTAATTGAAAAAAAGACATGTAATTACAAGATGTTTATGTAATAATAAAAATAATAATTTATATATCAGAATTATGATTTACAATGGTGTGAATGTCTTCTTTATGATTATTGATCGTACTTTATCAGCATGTGATGATTTCTTGTCAATTCAAGTCACGAGAATTATTACACACTGATTTAAATTCGTTGTATGCTCTTCGATTTAGCACAAACCTATGTTGAAGAGTTGCAGAAATCTAAAAAACAAAATTATATACAAACACTTTCCTAATTACTCGATAAACATCTGCAGGAATTTACGAGAAACGAGATTTTTACATAGACACTGCGAAGCGCGATTACAACACAACGAACGATGTTGACCTAATACAAAAATTCGCGATGCGAGTTCGTCGCTAATTTCTACGGATTCATCATCGATCGCGCGTTGGCGTCACATAAGTTGAGCTTCTTAATGCAAGCGATCCGTTAAGATTTTCGTTTGGTGCCGAGCTATAGTTATATTTATATTAATTGCATCTCGGAATGATCTAGCGAAAAATAATGTTAAATAATAATAAAATTGCTTCAAAAAACGATATCAATATAAAGTCTCTTTGCACGTGTTTCGTTAATACGCACAATAAAATCGAATTTGATAACACACAGATATTTTATCAGCAACTATATAACGGAACTTCATTCTTTTTCTTAAATATCGATTCATTACAATTAAATCTCCCAAATTATCTTTATTTAATTTGATGTTGAAAGCGCGGATAAGGATGCAGTGATGAGGCGTTAGAGAAAAGTCTTATCTTAAAGCAGCCCAATTTATTCTCGTAAGTACACTGAGAGAAATGTTTTGTATTATGAACCAAAAGTTTTGTTGATATATGCTCAAGAAATTTATTTAGTTGCTGTAAACAAATATGTTATTTGCTTATATCTTGTTAAGTCGTTTTGGTTTAGAGAACAAAACAGTTTTATTCTCTAAACAATTCTCAGTGTACTTTGATTCAATTCGCCTCGATCTATCCTACTCGTCAGAGTCTCTCGGTCAAATCCCTTGTTATCGAGACTGGCTGATCGCGATCGTTTTCTTACGCTAGAACAGTGTGCCCTTGGACACTTCTCTCAAAAACAATAGGATCGATAAATTGAAAATCTTTTAAGAGAAGTCTATTAATCAAAATTCCGGATGCAACATCTTCCGCGTATTCGGTGCGGTCATTCGAATACCTTGTGCCTTTGCATCATATCATAAAATTTTATATTTCGCAATTTTATTCGAAATGGAAGTAATTAGATTAAATTGTAATCGATTGTATAGTTGTTTTCATTTATAATTATTGTGAATTGTCCGTTCTATCTCTTTTATCAGTTATTTTTTTTCGATCGTATTTACGCTGATCTCTAAATTGTTCTCAATTAGGTATGTGACGATGTAATCGTCACATTAATGTGGCGGAGATGCCAAAATAATTTTTAATAAATTTTTAAAAATAATTTTTGTATTAAAACTTTCATTATTTTATCGAATAATAAATTACCTATTAATTATTAATTATAAATTAAAATTAAAGAAGAAATAAATATTATCAATCTCTGGTCATTGACATTTAATCTGAAGAGAATTCGATCATTATAACGTACTTTGACTATCTGATTGCTGAACTGATTACATATTTGATTTTGCGACACTGTAATCAATTTCATACCGAAACGGTATAAATTTAATCTTACATAGAATAACGTCATAATTGCAAAAATAAAAAATAAAAATGTTTTTGTTATAATTTTTCCACATGATATAATCATCAAAACATTTGTACATCTATTATTGTTATGAATACAGAATAATTCAGTATTTTTTCTTTTTGATGAAAGAATAAATCAATGCACTCTAGAGAAATTTTATACAACACAATAAAAAAAATCATATTTCGGCGATAGATCGGAATCACAGTTTCGACAAGACGATCTTAGCAGAGGCGGAAAGAATCGTGAGATGAGCGTAGAACGGAAAATCGAACTGGTCGCAGCAACGAGGATCTAAAGCCAGAATGACGCCCGGCGATATTAAAAGCTCGTCCTTCCTCTGTTTCCGCTTCCGACTTTTGTAATTTCCCGTAGCTTTCACTGCTGCCGTGCGGTTTGCTGGGAGATTTATCCGCGACGCCGTCGGTCGCCCGCGGATTCTCCATCAGTGATTCGCGATTCAATGAAGAAAATGCTAGTCAAGCAGCATGATAGCAGTACTACTCAAAACGCTCTGACGATTATCGAGTAATCCGAAGCTCAAATTAATTCGAGTTCACATCGAATTTCATAAATCATATCGTGTCCCATATAGAGTGTCCCAAAGTTAAACGATCAAATTTTGTCAACATATTCTATAAGTAGGAACAAAAAAATGTTTTATAAACATTTGATCCAAAAATGCCTTATTAAACTTATTATAATAAAAATATTAAAGATAAAGATATTAACGAATTTTTTATTAATATATGATACTATAAGAACAAGTCAATATTTTTGTAATCTAATTAATGTAGTTCATGTCCTTATTTGAAATTGAATATTATTAGTATAATTTGTATTATTCTTGAACTATCATCATGTAATAATTTCAAAATGTTACAGATATTCTCAAACTAAAATGCAGATAAGATTTATGATTTCTACGAATAGCTCAAACTAAAAAAAGAGAAAGAGTCTCTACAAACATTCAACTTGTTTATTACATTACTAGAAGTAATTATTACTTTAAAGTTTAGCACAATTGAGATTTTCCTGTCTTAATTACGCAATTAATTTTGTTGATAATAGTTAATTACGTATTAAAATAATATACACACAGATAACATCTATTTAAAATGACAAAGATATTTCGTTAAACTTGACGAGCTTGTTTACATGTGTAATGCATTTTTTCTATTCAGCAATTAACATATCGTTTATCTCGATCCAAATAGACTCTCGTATTTTCCGCAATTAATTATTCGATTCTGCATTCGCAGATTAAACAAAATTATCTTCATAAAAATCTTGATAAATTGATTTTCTTTGACATAAATACATTGATAAATATTATGTATTTATATAAAAAAAATGGTCATTATTTTATCTGAATAAAAAAAATCTCCATATTATAGAAAAGTGGATGTAGAAAAATTGTTCCAAGATAAGAAGTTTTAAATACGGAATTTGAAGAACTTATATGTGTAACTTATATGTGTCTTTCATTATTATGCTTATTTCGAAAATTATATTTTTATTTTACACACAAAATTATTAAAATCAAAAGTGTATTAAATAAAATTGGTTGCAGACTAATCATTTTCATATAGTTCATTCATTTAGTTTCATATTCAATTATTTACTGTTTTTTTTCAATTTAATTAAAAATATTTTGTTTTACCTATGTAATATCTCTGCCACTTTTTACAGGGACGATGATAAATGCATAATAATGAAAAGACATCACTTTTACTTTCAATACTAGATTTCTATGTTTAATATATTATAATATTTGTAACAGTATTGTAATAAAAACGTGTTATAAACAACTTGTGTTAATATTTAAAATACATATGAAACTAATTTATTCTTTGATAAGCCTTAATTTGGTATATTAATTTGATTGGCTGACCTGCTTGGAAGTCCTACGTCAATCACTCTCGTGACGAATTGAGCTGGACTTGAAGTCGCACAATACGAGAAATACCGTCGTGGTCACCCGTCGGATGTTTGCTCCCCTTTTCGTCCTCGAGGATATATCCGCGGCGGAAGCGAATCGGCAGAATGCGTGTCGCTCAACAAGTGGCTGCTTTTATATAGCCGCGCGCTCTGCGTACAATTCCCTCTGATAGCGCAAGCGTAACGAAAAGCCGGGAACGATGATGAGTCCTGTGACCACGATTTACTGCCCCAAGACACCACCCACTACAAAAAAATAAGTTTGCACAATCTTAACGACGTTCTACAAAAGAGTAAAATAAAAGTCCGCGTCTATGTTAACATTTAATTATTTTATACATAATATATAATAATATATAATGTAATATTAATCTTGTAAAAATATGTTCCATTATAAAAAATCGTGTATTATATGTATTTATATCGTATATAAATTTTATAATACAAATTTAAATGTCAAAACATATTAATAAAATTGCATTTGTTTTATCCCGATATGTCAATATATATTTGATTTCACGATATGTATATATACGTACAGTAAAACAAATATGAGCGTAATAAATCTCTTTAATTAATCTAACTTATAATTAGAAGATATATAAGAGATAAGAATACACCACCTGATTGTGTAGCAGTTGCACCACCGCATACCCAGGAATAAAATTAAAAGATAAATCAAATGGAAATAAATATAATGCAATATTTTTCAGCATTTTCGAAAAATTATTCACGACCTTCTTAGAATAGACGGTCGGAGATAATACGGCAAAAACTCGGAAAATAAACAAAACGAGCATTATCGTGACGGTAACAAGGAAAAAGATGTTAAATCAATGCAATTAAAATGTAAGATATTTTTGCCGAACTTCTCGATACCATCTTTGCCTACAGAACAAAAGCGACGAGTGCAGTGGATGAAGCGGACGCTGCGGTTTCAGCACACACGTGCAAAAGCGAACGATCGGCCGTGGCGGATCTAAACTTAACAATTCCGACTTGAGCAAGAACAAATCGGTTGTTCTCGTATAAATAAGGATAAATAGAGAGTTCTAGAAGGGTATCGGGCCCTGGAGGAAGGCCTAAGGACGAGCTAATGTAGGGCAGAGACGACGAGATAAACGGGAATTCCGTATATGAACTCCGGAGCGATTTCCGAAGAACGTAGCTTGTCGTAACGAACTCTAACAGTAAGACTTTGTGTTAGACTGTAATTATAATAAAGACTATATTGTGACCGCAAGTACTTAGATTTTTTTGAACGATTTCGAACGCCTTTTCGATTTCCGTTCGCCTGCCGATTCTTTTTTTCTTATAATTTCAACTTTCACCATTCTAAACACCCAAAATTGTATTTAAACTCCAGATTATTTGGACAAATAGAAGAGTGCAAGATGTATACCTATATTTTTAGTTTCGAGTCAATCACATTTAATGTTTTCCTCTTCGCATATGTAATGATACAACTTCATTTTGATAACCGGTGCCATTTCTCATGTATCAATATCTTGTAACGAGAGCATTGTGAATGGCAATGCATGTCATTTTGTACTTTAAAGGTGAGAGAGCACATTTTCTCTCTAAAGAGACTTTCATTTCAAAATATCGATTTCTTTACATACAATTTTACATTAATAAAGCACATTTCTTCTCAAATCAATATATCAACGTTTATTTTTATTTCTCGATGTATATGTATTGTATAATATATAATCCTATATATTCGGTATACATATAATATATTAATAAATATATAAATATAT
>JAJVSH010000122.1:226003-304113 GCA_021460005.1 Tetramorium alpestre | reverse complement strand
ATGTGTGTGTGTGTGTGTGTGTGTAATCTCTGTAAATTTTTAAATCTGTATATTGAAAATCTGTAGCTCTCTTTTCTTTTCTAAAATATACTTTTAATTAAAAATTTCTAATTCAATAATTTAAAAAGTGTTACTTTGAAACAAGATTATTACAACATACTCATATTGATATAGTATTTACTGCGAGTGTAAAATATTTCATGTATACTTATTACTGATATAACATACACACATAATTTAGGAAATAATGACAATGATAGATTCTTAAAAGCTTTGTTTTAACAAATACCTTCCGTTGGATTGTGTACACTGGTGAGAAGTGCGTACTCGAGGTATCGATTGAATTTAACGCGTGAATGAAGCCCCCAAGCTCTCGTATAGTACGGCAAATAATTTTAAGGTTTCACTACAAATCGTATAAATCATATGATCGGCAATTCTTCATCTTTCCGAATAATAGTAAAATAAAATTAATAAAAATGTATAAATAATTGTGATTCTTATTATGTTAATATGTACACAATTTTTACGTACATATATTGTAATGGTGCGATTTTATCAATTTCATGAGTCACTGCATTAATAAATTTCATTAGTCATATTACATTAAATGCGATACGTAATAGTGTACAACAAAGAAACTCGAAAAAGAATGCTTTATCAGCATGTAATTTTATTTTCAATTGTTTTAACAAGTTAATAAGTATCAAGTCAAAATCAATGACTCTATTCAAACTATTTGTATACATAAATGTTAGCAAAATAGAAACAATCATTAATTATTGCAGCTGTGAAACACTCGATATCATTAACAATGACAAGATTCATCTTCATGTTTCATAACCGATTCGAATGACCTTCCAAATACACGAAATGATAAGCTTTTCCGCGTCACACCCACGATAATCAAACTCTCTAATATTTGGACTGTTTTATTATGAAACAATTTTTACAAATGTTTAAATAAATGCTTCAAAAGTTCAAATCGTTAATTGTTGTGTGTTAATATTATTTATTTATTCTGTGTTTTGTCATTTTATTATAACAAATAAAATGACAAAACACAGAAATGCATTTAACAAAACATGATCCAATTTAAAAGTAAAATGTTATAACCATTTATTAAATACATATGCACAGAATAAATAAAAATTTATATGTCAGTTCTTTGCAACACAATATTTTGAGAGTAAAGAGCAATAAAGTATTATTTTAAAAAATAATCGATAAGATGTTAATTAATAATGTATTATATAACAAGTATTCCATAAAAAGCTTGCAGTTACATTGTAACAATATTGCTGCAGGATTGCAATCTTGTTGCAACATTGCTATAATGTAACTGCAAATTTTGTACTGCATGGAATATTAAAATTATGATAAACAATAAATTATTTAGAAGAATAATAACACAGGTCCACAAAAAAAAAGTAGGTTGCGCCTGGAATCTGACTAAGTTATTCCTACGTATTTTGGGCGACTCGAGCCGGCCGGCGCACAGTTCCAGAACTTAATTTTAGCGTAGAGGCTTCAATTTTAGTCGAATTTTAACCATTTTTTTTTAAATTAAAGATTTTTTAATTTCCTAACGATCTCACGTGGTCAATTTCCGCTATAACCATTTTTTGTGGGCCTATGTTTTTTTAACAATTTTTTTATTAGTTTAACAAACTGGAGGGTGATGGCGCAATTCTGACTACATATTCGTTTTCAGTGGCCCAAAATACCAGGAATAACTTAATCAGATCTCAGACGCAATCTACTTTTTTTTGTGGGCCTATGTAATTCTATATAACTTAATTTTATTAATTAGTATTAATAGAATGTATAGTATTACTTCAAGTAAAATTAATGCAATTGTAATGCATATAAATGTATAAATTGCATGTATGTACTTGGAATTGTAATATTATAATTTAGTTATGATAATAAATTGTATGCAACACAATATATATTTTTTTAAATATTTTATAAGTATTTATAAGTATTATTATAAGTATATTACAATAATTCTATTTTCAAAGATATTTAGACTCACATGTAAATTAAAAGGATTATTGATATTGATATAATAAATCTTTATTATGTTAATTTGTACTATTTTTATTCTATCATTTTTTTATTCATTTTATTCATAATAATTGTAATTAAAAGAAAAATTTTCTGCAACGTGTGACAATAACATCGAATAATAAAATCTCCATTGTCGGTAAAATAGAATGTACAAACACGACGGAAGATAATCGTTGCATTACCTTCTTTTCATCAAATATATTCGAATCTTTTCTTTATTGCTTGGTCGATGGCGCGTTTATTACAAGAATAGACTTTTCTTAGATAATTTCTGCAGATATAATTGATCTGAACAATCACTTTTAAGCACGGCGAATTCGCGAACTTGAGCTTAATATATTGTAAATGTTCACTCTGATCTACAAAAAACATACACTTTCGTGACAAAATAATATAATAAATAAATCAAAAGAAAATATATTATATAGTATCTTATATTTTGTTCTAAATAAAAAAAATATTAGATATTAAAGTATTTTCCTCATAAAGTTCTATTTTAAGAAATTTGTTACTTAATTCTTACATAAAGAAATCTGAACGTTTTATTTTCTATTGAGCTATATTTTAAAAATAATTAACTAAATGTAGTTACAATGAATATTTTCAGAGAAAAAGTTTTAAAATTTTACCTCTCATATAAATTTTATTATTTTTTCATTCATAATAACTCTTTTTAGATAATATTATATTATATCGCTAATAAAAAAAGAGACTACATTTATATTTGTAAAAAATGTACCAAATTATATGTATTATAATACTTCTTAAGTATAATAAAATAAGTATAAATATAACGAAGAATCTTAATAAATATCTATTCTATATACTAGAATATATTAGAAACTATATATTAGAAACATTAACAAATATTTCTCTCTCCTTCTCTCTCTCTCTCTCTTTCTCTCGTTCGTTCTTTTTTATTCTTTTTAAAAAGGATTACTAAAAGATAAGATAAGTAAGCATAAAATAACATGACAAGATTGTAAAATATATTTTATTTTAAGAAAAAATGAATGATAAAAATATCGTATAAAAGAAAATTTTATATTTCGTGTTGCAATCTTACTGCATTACGGTACTATGAATGAAAGGAAGTGCAATAGCTGCTGATATCCTGCATACGCGTTTTTGACATGGCGAAAAACGAAGCGCGATGCATGTAATACACACAAGGCACTAGAAGATTTACATATTTATGTACAGACTTATTACCTGAGGCGCGCGTACGGTTGCTGTATGAGGCATTACGAGCGGGTGCGATGTACCGTTGATCGCCGTGGGCGTCACAGGCTCTCCTCTCCTCTTCACTCCGCGTCGCCAGTTTCTTCTCATCTCGCGCGTCCCGTTCGGAATATAATTCTCGATGGATTCAAAGAATTGAACACGTCATGATGCTCAACCGCATCCAAAATTACAGGGCGCACGGCATTTCGATTAGGGTTACCTGTAAGTATCGGTACTCTTGCTATTTTGCCTTAATAATTTTTACGATTGAATATCACAACGTGATGCAGCTTGAACGAACTGTACAAGAGAGAAACTGCGATAAAATCGTCGAAGCCAAAATAAGATAAGACGTGAAGATTTTTAAACGGATTTCATTATACAGCACGGAAGCAAACGGTCCGTAATGGTGAACGAACAGTGAACAAACGACCGACCGTGAACTTTATGGAGAACGACGTACGCAAAAATGTATGGTCAGTGACATTGATACTTCCGAAAATAGGGATTATTCGTTTCTTTTACAGTCACAAATTTTGCACATATATGTATAGATATCAATAAAAATTAAAAAACCAACATAACATTATTATAATGCTTAACATGCTAACATATAATAAATAATAACTATATGATTGGTAAAAAATTATAGTTTTTAAATTATAGTCTTTAAATAAAAAAATGTATTATATACTTGCGATTATAAATTAAATTTTTAATAAGTATTTTTAATAAGTATTTGTCTGAATAATAAAAACTTTTTTAACGGTCTTAATTAATTTTTATTTAGTTTATTATAATTTCAATTATAAAAAAATTATAATAATTCTTATTACTTATACATACTGTATATTCCTATTATTACAATAATTGAGTGCTATTAGTAATATATAGTTTAATTTATTTGACGATTTACAAATTGCCTCGCCGAAACAGGATTACAAATTATATTGTCCAAAAAATTTACATTTCTAATGTCGTATAAGAGTGATGAAACCAAACCTATAAATAGAACCAAAGTAATCGTAAACGTGTAATAGCATTAGACAGGAACGACCGACCATGAACCTCGAAGGCGACAGCATTGAAGGTACGAAGTGGTGATAGGGCGAAGCACTTTGAAGTCTCATACGATATCTGAAACCCATGTCTTTGCTAACTTTGTCTCGATCACAGTTAACCGTTAGATACTTTTTTTATTACGATGTTAACGCTCCATCGAAAACATTATTTTTCTAAGAAGAGACGCCTAATATCATTTATGCTTATATTAGAATTAACGTAATATGACTTTTTTCTTTTTTATATTATTGTTTTTTACTTTTCCAAAACAGATTATAATAACTATGTATTGCAATTTAAAAATTACTGTGAAAAAAAGAAATTATCAATTTTATCATATTTAGGTAGCTGTAATTTGTTTTTTCTTAAAAAATGAAAAAATAAAAGATATACATTTTTATATTTTTTAAATTTATTTTAAGAATAAGTAACATTCTTCTCTATTTTACTTTTATTTCTAATAGCAAAAACATATTTTCAGAATAATTACGAAAATGATCTCAAAATAATTATCTTAGAAATCTGAATATTTTGAAACATGCATATTCTGGCATGTATGAAAAGATTAATAATATCAGGATATGAGAAAGGAAATAATACTTACTATAAACTTATTAAGATTATAGCGTAATACAAAATAGAATAAAGATATCGCTCTAACAGTAATTTTATGATGTTTACAGTCGCATATATCGGTAAACTGGTTATGTATGAAGAAAAAGAGATTAATCTGACAGATATTGAAAATAATTTTTTTTAAATATTAATTAATTTTAGATTTATTATCGGGAAACGTCAGTAGTGATTATAAATTTAAATATCTTCGTAATTATAAAATAACACTTAACGATTCTATATTTTCATCAAAATATAAAAATGATGAAAATATTATCTATTTTACAGCAAGTAATATCTAATAAACAATGAATGGCATTCTACAAAACGTTTTGCATATATCAACATCATAATCTTGAAGATCAATTTCTTCAAATAAATATTTAACTGAAGAATAATTATTTAATAAAATAATAATTTCATTTTAAAATAATTAAAATTGTTTTGGGCTATGAAATTTCTTAGAAATTGATAACAATTAAATCAATGTGACAACTTTACTAAAAATATTCTCTAAAGTATTATTTTTATTAAGAAATAAATTTCTCAATTTTCTTTTTATTAGTTAATAAATTTTCCTTTAAAAATTTATTACATTCAAGGTTTACAATCAATTTAAATTTTTTATTACTTTTAGTATGAAATTAAGATAAGAATTAAATTCGCAATCAAATATAAGTAAAACAATTCTTAAAAATTTATGAAATTTTTAATTTTATATCGAAAGGGTTAAACAAAGTCTAAATGCTGCTGACATCTGAATCGTTCCTACGGCTGCGGCGTTACCGGAGAGAAATAAACAGATTATCATTGCTCAACAGCGCTCAATACAGCGCGATATTATCATAAAATACCGGTTCCCGAGCCTATCGGTCACGGTATCCCACGGAAAATTAAAAAACGAGCTCCGTACGCGCGATAGCCACGAATTACGACTGTCCGTGAACCCCGAGGATGATTTCACCGACGGTGGGGATGCTGTACCGCTATGTGTTACATCGTCGATCTCGCCCCTCTCGCGTCTCCCCGTCATCGTGCAGTCGTGCCCACCCCCTCCACCGCATCACAATTTTCGCAGTCGGGGGCACAACGGTTACGTTTTACCGTTGCGAGCCGCTCGTTCGCTCACGCGGCATCCGTGCTGCGGTTGCGGCCCGGCGTTCTCCTCTTTGCTCTCCCGCACGCCTACTCGCGCGAGAAGCGAGGTTTTGCGCGCGGCGCGATACGATTCAGCAGCGTAGCGCCCGTGTGCGCGCATGTTCGAGCGAGCCGAGCTCGTGAGCGCGTCTGTTTGGAGATGGCGAGCTCTGGCAAGCATACGGTTATACGCCCGCGATACTGATGAGCGTACCTCGGGATAGGCAAAGCTCCCGCAAACGCAAACGAGATTCTCAGCGAGCTCCGTGCTCGTTATTTAAACAAATGTACCTTTACACATGTAATCTCGAGCGAATTCCTACGCCGCGCATGTCTTAACTTTTGTAGCTAAGGTTTGTAATTAAATGTTCAAAAAAAAAAAACGGTTTAGATTGAGATCGTGTGAAATTCTCACCTCAATCTGACGGCGTGATTAAATTACGCTAAAATAATCAATAAAATATGTAGGCTCTATGGGAGAGTTTCGTTTAAATTTGTATATATATGCGTTATGTTTTTACGTATTACGAGACTAATTGTTACATGATCCTTCTCTAGTAGCACATGTTGGTTTTTGTAAAATATAAGAATCATCCTGTGCTACCTTTTTATTTTATATGGTTATTCATCCTTTGCATAAAAATATCAGCAGCTGCGCTGATAGAAAGAAGAACCCAGCGCGAGAGGCACCGAGGGAGCGAAATCAAAGAGAAGATCTTCACCTTCGAACAACTCGAAGAGCTTTCTTGTAAAAGATCCGCCAATAACGCGCCGCCAACTCGCTACTGGGGTTGCGCGCGGCTCAAATCGATCGTCGTTTCCGGTAACATCAACATCGGCGATGCACCTATATCGGTCGCGGAAAGAATCGAAAGTTATCTATCGGCAACGTAAAATGTCAGCTTGAAATCATACAAAGATTCAACAAACAGCACACAATTAGGATACTGTAATGTAGACACTTTTTCTTGCATTTTGGAAATATTATTAAATTCTAGAAGTTTTTTTTAAATATATGAAAGATAAGAAATTATATAGATAACAATTTGACATGCACAGAATTTCAGATAGTCTAAATATCATAATAAGTTTTCAAATACATAATTCAATGTAATCGATGTAATAATCAATAATATCGAAAATCGATCGATATCAATAGATCGATAGATATCAACATATCTCGCGCGAACATAAATGGGATATATGTATAAAATCGAGAAAAAAATTGAAAAACCATAAGCACTACGCGAACGCTCAAGCTAGATAAATCATTATGCTTTTGTCTTAGAAACTACCGAAGCCCGGATAGAAAGATCTACAACTAAATATCTGGTAGCAAGCGTTTTATGAGACTCGGGCTAGCCTTGGGTTTGGCGCCAAAGACCGGCCTGAGGTCAATGACCATCGTAATATTCACGTTCGGCCAACGGACGACCGCGAGCTTGGTCCGAGCGATTCCTCGGGCTTGAGATAATCGCGTATTCAAGGGTACGGAAAACGCGACGAATCGATTTCGGCAAATCTTGATCCCTTCTTTGTCATTGAAATACCTTCTTCTTTACGACTCCTTCGCCTCTTTTTATTCAATTTGATTCTTTATCATCGTGAGTTTTTATTATTTCTGTTTACTTTCCTCTTTGTTATGCCATTCGGATATTTCTAGTATCAAACACTCTCAAGGATGAAAAATGAAATTTAGTCCTCTTAAAAAAATAAATAGATCGATAGATAAAAACTAAGAAGATACAGGTTTTAATATGAGAAGCGCTGTTAAAATAAATTCAATTTATTCAATTCATACAAAAAAATTTTTTACAACTTAAAAATTAAAAAAAATGTATATCAACATACTCGCGTGCGATGTGATTGTTTCATTAACAATTTGTCTATTTTTAAACAAACTTCTAAATTGAATACAAGTATGAGTATCTTATTATTGACTAATATAATATAATAAAAAAAATACAATAATTATATGAATTATTGGCAATCTTTTTCTATACATTTGTGAGACTAGATGTTTTAATGAATGACTTCTTAATAACTTAGATCCTGGCTTATATTTAAACAAATTTGCTCAATTATCATCTGTATCTTAAAAGCCATTATTTAACATCCATTGATAATATCAAAACAATTTTTCTAATGTATAAAAAAAATTTTTATACATTGAGAGTTTTTGAGAGTTTATATATTAATATTTATTAACATTTAGCAAGTTTCTGATTTAATTTTTTATGTATATCATAATTTTACAATATTTTTGACGAGAATATAATAAAAATTAAATACATTTCAGACTAGTGCTATAACAATAGAAAATATTTAAAGAATCTCGAAAAGAACAGAGAGAATTTTTATATATGTACATATTTACACTTTTTTAGATCAATTGACAGAAATTTTATGTCATTATGTTTATTATATTAATAAAAATTTTTCTTAAGTATTCATTTTATAATAATGTTAAATTA
This sequence comes from Tetramorium alpestre, assembly GCA_021460005.1. Classification (NCBI taxonomy): domain Eukaryota; kingdom Metazoa; phylum Arthropoda; class Insecta; order Hymenoptera; family Formicidae; genus Tetramorium; species Tetramorium alpestre. The sequence continues at coordinate 295,528 of JAJVSH010000122.1, read as the reverse complement.
TACAATTAAATTCTGCGATCAACTTTCTCACGATGAAATACTCGTAACGGTAATTGTAAAAAAAAAATCTGCACAAGACAATTAATCATTTTTTCGAATACATGGTCTTAATATCACTTCTATGGTTATGATTGAAACTGCGTATTGAGAAAATATACTTATATGATTATTTATTTTTAAATATGAAAAAACTAATCAAAAGTATAGCTCTCAATTAAAATGTGGTGTTCTCTTAAACAACATGTAATCATACAATATTCAGTGGCATCTTATTTTAATAAAAAAAATTTTTAATGTAGGTATATATAATTATATATATATCTAGTTATTAATAATATTTATTAGGCAAACGATTAAATCAAATTACGAAAGGTTTATAAAATGTAGCTGAATGGTGTAAGATTGATTGGCTCGATTGGACTTTACCATTACTTGCTTTCTCACTTTATTAAATATTAAGAATCTGCTATCTGAACATCTGAATATCTTTGATCAATCCGCTCCCGCGTGCTCAATGCACGCCAGATCCGGCAGGATACCAGACTTAAAGAGGGTGGCACCCTACGGGCGAATAACGGTGAACGGCGCGACCGAGTGACTCTCGTCACGGAAGAGATCCGCGTACACAGCAAAGCGGAGGCGGCGAAGCCACATGATGAAGAGAGAACAAAGTGATAGAACGACACGGAAATGAAAGAATAGAGAGGAATGTAACAAAAGGAGAAAGAGAAAGAAGAAGACCAAAAAGCGCATGAAAATCAAGAGAAAAAAGAATCAAGAAAACATAAGGAAAACAGAGGAGAGAAGCAGCGTAGGTTGAAAGTCACGAAGATGGAAAAAAATAAAGAAACAGTAAGATGGTAGAGGAAAGCATGGGGAAAACGTAGGGGGCAAGCCTCCAAACAAGAAAACGGACGGATAAGAAGACGAAAAAGGATGAAGAAGACAAAGAAGGAGAAAGAGGACAAAAAACACAAGGAGAGGACCACAGAGAGGAAGACTTTGGTGGGGGATGAAGAAAGACCGTTCGCTTTATGCTACCGCTCGTCTGGTAGGGGCACGCGAACGACGACGAACCGATGGTGGAGGCAGAAGAGTGAACCGGTGAACCCACATAGAGGGGGCAGGGTGACGGCGGCGGTGGCGGTGGCGGTGGCGGCGGCGGCGGCGGCGGTGACGGCGGCAGCCGACGGTGGTGAGGGTACGATGACGAGCAAGCACCGTGCGCGAGCACCTGTGGATCTCTGCGGTAGAGTCACTCACCAGCTACCACCACCGGACCACCGCCGAACCTCGAGGTGTACAGGTAGAACCGAACGGAAACGGTAACGCCGCGCACAACAAAACGCGAGGAGCCAGAGGAGGAAGTAGAAAAAGTCCGAAAACGAAAGGCAAACCCATCGCCTAAAGATACTTGGCAGTCCTTACCAAAAAAAAAAGAGTGAGGGATAAGGGTGATTGCGGTCGACCGCGGCGATTTTATTAGCCGTGCTGACGCTGGAGAGAAGAGAACCATCTCCTGATCGCGCGTGTGAGGATCCTAGGAGGCTGTGAGCCGCGTGAATGAGAAGAAGAAATGAAGAGATGAAGAGAAATAATATCTAATGGATGATTACAAGTCAAGAAATAATTCTCATACGGAGGGAAGATAAAAGCGATCGCGAGGATCAATCGCGAAACAACTCGTCGAGCACTGCAAGTGTAAATTTGGGATTACAGTGATACGCAAGAGCAGAGTACGGCTTTCCCGCGGCGCAACGTTCGCATTAACTCCAGTGCGAAAGATCAAAAGGTGGATTGATCGCAATCTATTGGACTTTTTATTCAGCCGTTGCGATTTGTCGATTGTAATCGCGCCAGTTCCGATTTCAAAGCCGTGGCGTCATTGACGTCAGTGACATTAGCGAGAACGGATCCGCGGAAAGACAAATTCGCTTCCGCACGATTCGTGATTCAATCGTAATTAGCGTAAAACTGACCTCGCGATCTGCAACGGAATTTCTGATTATTTAAACCACCGAGTTAGTGTTCAGTAATCAATTAAAAGGATCAATTGGATTTTTTGTGCGGAGAACCCGAAGGAATACAGAACCGTGGCCCCCTCAGCCAAAATTCGTACTTGCATCTTTGAGACCAGAAGAGTTACAAAGAAGAAAGAAAAGGATAATATCGAATGTGCGAGAGTGCGAACAGGAGTCAGGAAAATCATAGGTGGAAGACGGAGCCCTGATCGATCCTTTATCGAGCGTCGCGGCGCTCGATATCACTATGTGGCGGCGGCGCGTTCTTTGATTTGTGATCCTGAAAACGGAGAAGTATGGATGTGATTGAATGATCAGTGAGAAATCGATCGAAAGAACGGACCGGAAGAAACGGAATTGTTCCCAGCGCGCATAGTGGATTAACGGATTTACTTAAGTGGGTGATAAGTGAGAGAGTCGAGGTGAGATAAGAGCGATTTTCGGGAAAGGCGCCGTTGTGGATACCAGGATATGCGATCTCGGACAAGATGCCTAGCACGATAAGAGGTGAGTGATACATTACATCAGTTTATCTAAAAATAAATAGGATCTTTACGTGCCTCATAGCGATCTTGTGACACTTTCTGTGCTATGAAATACGTGGACATTTTTTAATTACGGCAATTTATTAACAATAATTATAAAAGGAAACATTAATAGAACGTTACGTGCTATTATAAAATTTTACTTCCTAAAATATTTTCGCGACATGTAATATCGCTGTAACATTTCTGTAATTATTTCGAGCATAAAGGATTAAAGACTTCGCGGAAAGACTCGCGAGGGATAAAAACGAATCCGAGTGTGTAGATTTAATGGGCGCTATCAAAGATTCATACGGCATCGATCCTTTCAGCGCTTTAACTCTTTCATTGCGGACTATTCATTTAGCCGAAGAGACACTCATATCTCGCGATATCCGGCTTTTTGGGATTAAATTAATAACAAATGAAGTAAAATTTATTCTGTATAGTATGTTGTGATCACATATCGCTACATATCACTAATCCTCCGCTTATTAATTCGTTATTAATTCAAATATTTTTTGTTGCGAAAACGTTCTGAGCGTTACAAATATACAAACACGATACTATTGACACGTATGTCGACCGTGTAAAAGATCAAAAAGACAAGAATCATAACAGTTCGTTTAAATAATAAAGAAAATATTTTTCGAGAAGGATACACTGTCCTACAGAGAAATTTTCGTACAACTAGATCGGAGAGATTCGATCTACAGACGCTATTGCTAACGGAGATATGTACATTCCGCGAGAGAATTTGTATAATATTTAACTGAGTGTAAAATTAACTCATATAATTCAAAGATTCATTTATCTGTCTTCCGATATTCAAACATAATATCTGATATCTCGAATCACGGAAATGTAATTATATGCATTAACAATTTTATATTTTGTAAAAATCGTAATACAATTGATAGAATAAAATCTCGATAAAAAGTTGAACATTTATGAAATATTCTCGGATTGAAGTAGCAAAATCATTGATAAACTTATTATTGATGAATCACTTCCTTTACTTTTGGCATTGGCTTTTACAATATCTAATTAACATCATACATTTAATCCATGCGATCATTCTGACGACACAATGATCGCATGGATTTATTTTTCTGTCATAGATATTTTTAGATTGCGTGACAATTTAATATCTAGCTTATAAAATACATGATTGTTTTTAATTAGCCAGGTTTTTTTATTTTTTAATTAAATTTAAAATATATAATTTAAAATACATTATGATTTATTTTTTTTTCTTTTACTAAGTTTAAAGGGTTAATGTTACAATCCATTCATGTTACAAAGTATGATAATGGTGCTAAAAAGAAAATTATTTCATATACATCTTGACAAACGAATGATTAAGATTTCACGATATTCTCATTCTTCTTTAACTTACCTAGATTTGTACAAAGCGTTTTCTTGATTCTTCCCAAAGGGATTAAGGCAGGGAGTTCATTCTCGAATTATTCGGAAGAGTAGGGTAGTAACAGAAAAGAATATTAAATCAGAATGAAAAGGAATACTGACTAGGGAAAAATAGGCTCGTTCGCAGAAGGTAACAGTACGCGATGTTGCGGTCACGATGGCAGGGTCACTCGAGGTCAGTAACACACTGACAACGCGGTCGCGTAATCCGCAACGCTCTTCTGCCTCCAAGATCCATCGAGTGTGCGCTCTTCAATCTCTTCTTCGTCCCATCCGCGATCATCTGCCTCGACTTATCGATCACTTTGAAACCTATTATTCTTAATCGTGAATAAGCTTCAATTATTAACGGGAAGAGAAGGTCAATATGTAATGTTCAGTGAAAATATTACATTATTAAATTATTGCAGTTCGAAAATTTTTAAATCTCTTAATTTGGAAAATATAGTTATTAATGATATATTATATAGTTTTATATAGAAAACTGATTAAATTTTTACGAAATAAAAGTAACTTATAATTGTTTAACAGCTAAAGTTCTAGTATACATCTTTTTATACAAAGTTTATATATCTGTATATCTCTATTTAAATTTACGTTCACACAACAGCGGAAATATCATTATTATCACTACTTACCTCTGATGATTACAATGACATCGTGTCGGTTAATGGATTACAGCTAGTGTAATTTGGATTACAATAACTAATTCTCTAATTTTGATCAAAAACAAATAATTCTGCTGATATTTAATTTTATTTACTATAGAGACATCAACAATTCAGTTGTTTGAAAGATATAAACAGAATTAATTAATAATCGGCGGATTTTAGTAAAATATATCAAGCTATTTATTTATACCGCGTATTATAATGAAAATGTAAATAGTTAAATAGATTGATAATCCTGATAAATTATACTAACGTTCTTAATCGATGTCTTATCTCGCAAATTATCGAAAAGTCAAACGGAATATAATGATATTTAAACGATGGTAATTTTATCCACATATACATATACATATATCTATGATAATAGAGAATTCGTTACACAGGTTTGTTTGAATAGGATTAAATGAAATATTAGTGAGATTAACTTTAGAAATATCGATTAAAACTGTTCACTCTCTTCATCGAAATGTTTAAGTAATTTCTTTCTCTAATTTACATTCTATTCTCTAATACTTAATACTTAATAAATGTTAATAATTATAAAGACTAAAATAAAAATCCACAAAAAAATTAAAATAAACTTGTAAAATATTTTACGCGAATGAATTTTTTATCGTAATATGATAAAAATTTCCATAAATAAAATAAAAATAGAATATAAAGTAATATCTAAGAGAGAAATCAGAAATGTAAAGGTAATAATAGAAGCAATAAATCATGCTTTGTGCTCGGTAGTGTAGTAGGTGTAAAAATTACATGACAAAGCGTAGCTGAGTTGATATTAAAGGAATGCATGCGAAAGCAGATGTAACGTGTCGAATAACGCTAATGAAAGCAATAACTACGTAGTCATTTCAATGCAAAATCATATGGTAAAGATAAGCAAACAAAACAGAATGTGCTACAAAATACTACAGCCGATCTCTACTACTACAAATATTAGAAAAAAAAAAGAACAAACGAATTATAAAATACCAAGAAACTTACGAATACTTTAAAATTACCGAAAAGATGTTGAAACGTTGGGATCTGTATTCCACGAAATATTACGTAATCGAAAATTGAGCAACGCACAAAAAATGAGCAGACAAAGTGGGAGGAGGAAAAGGGAGCGGGAAGGTACACGCGAGCGAAGGGAAGGGCAGGTAATGAAAAGCGAGATTCTCTTCCTGCGACAGGTGGCAAAGACCTTGGTAAACTTAAGGGCGTTGCGATCGATTACCTAACCGGACACGGCCATGAAGCAGATTTCGGTTCCCGATGAGGTCCCCGCGGGCCGCGATGGGCCTGTGCCCGCTTGCCGAACTAAGCGCCAACAAGCTCGCTGCTCGGTACGCGAACAAAAGCGAGGGTCAATGAACCTTCTTGAACGTACACCACACACGTGCGCGCGCGCGCCCGCGCTCGCACGCACGCACGCACTCACGCACGTGGTCCCTCCACGCATTCGTGCGCGCCCGCTCTCCGTCCTTTGTCCTCGGATCTCTCCATTTTTCTTTATCTTTATCGCAAAACACGATACGAACGGTGTCGTGGACGAAATTTCGTTGACAAAGTGAAGAAGAATTTATTTGAGCCGGTGAGAATTGGAGTAAATTGAGATAGGGTAAGAGAAAATTCGTCGTGCAAGATAGAGAGATGAGATTGCGAAACCGGCTTTACGTGGCATTGTGTCGTATTTTTCTGCGAGGTGAAATGATACGAGATACTGTGAAAATTCATGACGTAAATCGCTATGAAAATTCAGGCTAGCCATGTCGTGATATCGAAAAATGAAGGCGTCATACTGCAGTGACATGCAATGTAAATGTATGTATATGTATATAGAGAAAGATTTAGCGTCACGTGAAAATAAATTCAATATACGAATAGAGTATACAGCGATTTCTCATATAACTATCTCTCCCGATGTTCACTTTAATGTAATTATTTAAAAATTTTAATCAAAAAATTCTGGTATCTTAATTAAAAAATTCTAGTATCTAAATTTTACTTTGCAAATAATACTTTTTATGTATATAATTATTTCTGGTTATTCTTATCTTTTTTAATACAGCCATTACTTAATTGTATTAATCTTCTTCTCTTTTGAATTTTAATTACAATTACAATTAAAAATGAAATTCTGATTGTGATAAATTCGAGTTCAGGAAACGAAATATACGAATACAGTTCGTTACTTGTTAAAACAGGATCAATTCTGTGCCAGTAAAATCAATCATCAGAGTCCTCTCTGCCTTGCTGTATGTGTTCGGAATATAATTAAACATTAAACAATAAGGTTCATATCACCAATGACTATAAATGCAAACGTTATTGAGTTTTTGATTAACAAATCAATTCAAAAATAAAAATACTTTGAAAATTTATGATTGACACAATAATTATAATATTGTTTAATTAAATAATGGTCCAATATATTAACTAATTTTATTACTTGTAATTTCAATTATTAAACTAACGATATATATAAATTTTTCATTTTACTAAAAAACAATTTTCTTAATTAAATACATTTTGAAGAGAGCAGTCTTTTTAAATTAAATTTTTTCTTGATGATATTAATGAAGTATTAAAAACACGATTCAGACATATCGACACATGATGATCACGTGCAGAATAAATTTATTAGCCTTCTTTTAAAGATTAATGTATATTATTCGACAATATAATAATTATTATTATTATTACGAAAGTTAATATTGTATTCAATAGTATTCTGAAAAAACATAATTTTTGTTCTATATAAAACAATATGAATACAGACTGCCTGTTATCTGTGAACGAACCATCTGTACCTCCGTCGAATCCGCAACTGTATTAAAGGATATAAAATCACCCCATTAAGCTATAGAAGTTTTATAGAATGCGCGAGAATGAAAGAGGGCGGTAACCCCGGATATTTATTTATATCCCCGCAAGTCACATAAGTACAGTCCGACGAATGTAAAGACATTGCCCAAGCATATCGCATCGCGTACATCGAAACGCACGAAGGGTATAAGCAAGCGATGAACCGAGCCTGTATATGTCGATGGGAGCCTCTACCCAAATTACGCTGCCGGGTACCGTTATGGTAGGCCCATGACCGAGCGACTCTGAGCGACTTGAGGCGAGTTCGAGCCTCGTCTTGCAGTACTTCTTCCCGTACTTCGAGCAACAATCGAAAGATTCATGCGTCACGATAGGCTTATCGTAATTTGCAATATATTACGAAATAGGTAACTTTGTCTTATTATTGTGAGAACTGGAACAAACTGGAATTATTTCATATTGAAAGAATGAATTACAAGTCACAGTTACAGTTCTATGAAATGACTTGATTATTAATTATTTAACGATTATGTAAATTTCTTTGTTACATAAATCAGAAGTATACAATAAATTTCTTCTAATAACATATAAATTCAGAATTCAGACTTTTGTCAACTTTTAATTAAAAAATAATTATAAGTTTAATCGTGTAAAATGTAGATTATGTAAACACTTGATTAATTTTAATTTTTTCTAAATAATGCACACACATTTCTTATATTAAAAAGGTCAAATCGTATTAAAATATCAAATATACAAAAGATCATTTACATCGCAGAGAACTATCATCATTACGAATTTAACATTAAGGGACCCTTGCTACGCATAAATAGAAATACTACGAAAATCCATTCAATTATTAATGCTATTAATTACATAGATAGGCTTCTATTAATTTAAGAGTCTTCCTTTCTTTACTACTTGAACATCGATATTTCTTTATTTTTCTTTTGGCATTTTAAAAAGCTATCAATAATTTTGATTATATCGTTAATGTCCTATAAAGAATTAATATTAATGCCCTATAAAGAATTAATATTAATGCCAAGTTCTCAATTACGTTCAATGTCATACTTTTCTTCGTTTATAGATTTTTGTCTCTTTTCTCTTGTACGAAATTCGGTACTTTCACTCGATTACAAATATCGATATCACGTATCGATGTAGCAACCCCATGACGCGCGCGTACATACATACATTATGTGAGCGTGCGTAGCTACGCGCGTAATTGCGCCACTCGTCGCGCCTACCTATCTACCTACCTACCTACCTACCTACCTACCTAACTCAAAACCAGGTTCCTTCGCTTCTTCGTTCTCCAGTCATTGAACTCGCGCGACTCGTTCAACCCACCAGCTGTTTCTTACTACTCCACCCCCACCCGCGCCCCGTTTCATCTTTCCCTTCCTTCCCGTTCTGCTGTTTCTACTACTACCGCTACTACTACTATTACTCCATTCCGAACCGATCCTGGATCGTGTCTCTTGTAACATTTTTACGATCTATAGAAACGTTTTCCGATCCTCGTGCAAAACATCAATTGGAGAAAGAGAGACAAAGTGGACTCTCTAAAGGAACCTGACATTTTTTCACGATGTGAAAACACTCCTATTACTCATGTGTACTTCTATGAATCACGTTGACTAAAGATTAAGATTTTTTTATTTCGGAATCTTTAATATTTTTTTATAAGCATACATTATATTTTTTGCCTATATAATCATTATTATTTTTTTATATTATATATATATTTATACATTCAATTTTTCTTAATATTTGATCAAAGATGTTTTTATGAAATATCACTTTGATATTATGTTTATCGATTAGTTAAAAGATGCCTTTTACTATTATATAGATAATATCTATTTGAAATTCAAACAAACAATTTTTATTACTGTTATGTTATTCATAATAATTTTTGACATTTAAAATTATTTCTATTAAAATATTAATAAACAACTCATTCACAACTTCTCACGTGATAATTAAATTATTCCGTAGAAAAACATTTTCATATTAGTTTACATTTTCAAGCAAGTTCTTTTACTTCCTTATTATTGCAAAAAAAAAGATCATACGCGAACAGAAGGATCATTCGAACTTTGAGAATCTCATTCAACAACACTCGAGTGAGAAAGCCCGTTAGCTTGAGTACGAGTTCGTTGCCCGTTTACGTGCGTTAATGTTATATCGATCAGCGAGGAATTCGAAGATAAAGCTCTTCATTATAATTATCTCTTCCGCGACAATCATCTTAATAACCTGTATATTAGAAATTTATTAATATCTACAAAAGAAGCTTATATAAAATTCTAATATGGATTATAAGTTAATTAATTAATGACAATGTAAAATAATAAGTTAACTATATCTGAATTTAAGCATATACATCATAGTTATTTTAATATTTCTCTTACCAAATACTAGCTATATGAAATGCATTCTATATTACGAATCTGTTTACATACATGTACAATACATACATACAGACGCATACGTGTGACGCTTTAATTTAATATGTCATATTTTTATAAATTTGAAATTAAAACGTATTTTTCTCTCATTTTCCGAGAAATTCTGATATTTAAAAGTTTAAAATTTAAAGAAGGAACAATCTCATGATAATTAGAATTAAAAGCAGAAAAATTAATTTATTTAGAATAACATTTTATTTGTTTATAAAAAAATTACATGTATTAAAAAAGTTAAATTAAATGTTTAAATTGCTTGAAGCATTCTGAATGACGGAATACGCGTTAGCGAGAACTAATTCGTAACGAATAATAGCAGCTCGAGCTCGGTCACTGCCACGCTCTATCCATGACTCATCGGAGGACGGTATCTCCTCTCTTCTGGATTCATTTCTCGTTGAACGTTGAGCGCTTAAGGTCGCGGAGGGGAAAGTCGAGCCCACGTTCAACGCCCTTTCATGTATTTCGATCTTACCAGGCGCACGCAACAATGATATTGACGTAGGCTGACCGAATGATAATGACATGGCGCGTAAATTCTAAATAGATAATAGGGCAATTAGAATTGATAATTTGTTCCAAGTGAGCTTCTAAGTATTTATATCCATTCCGAGGTGTCGTCTTTATTCATATTGTTTCTTCATTGTTTCAACGTTTCATTCATTGCATACGAATGGATGTCATGTACGTCGTGTCGAATTTATTTTTCGTCAAAATGAATGATACTTTTCTTATGGAATAATTATTTTACGGAATTCATATTAAAGATACGTATAATTTATATAAAATATACAGACTTTAAGATGACACAATATTTTCTCTTAATTTGTCAACAATGTAATGACAATATGAATATGAAATGGGGAAGATTTAATCGATTGAATTAATTTGAAAATCTCGGCGCAGAGATCTAGGACAGTGATATACAGAGTAGCGGGAGAGAGAATTGAATTTCATTGTATCTATAAGAATAAACATATAAATCAATACATAGATCAATACATAATGCATAGATCGTAAAATGATTTACGCATCTAATAATACGCGTATTCTGATATCTGTAGATCTGCAATATTAGCTCGACTTATTTATACTATCAATTTGCCAATCTGTCTTTCTGTCAATACAAAAAGAATTTTTCATAAGAAATGTCTTTATCACATACATATAAATGTACATTGTAATACACGGTCGAATCATATTTTTCATCCAATTAATGTCCGGCAAAAAGAAAAGAGAGTCGGCTAAGATTTCCTTTCTTTAAAAAAATGGTTTATCAACTTGAGTCCTAGCGATAATCGCGATCCGATGGCCGAATCGAAGGCTTCATGGGCCGAAAGAGCGACGCGAACGTGGACGAGCGAGTCGTCGCGTCGGCAGGTATTCGATAGCACCGCAAGGGTCGTCGACCGCAGGTGTTACGCGCCCGTTCACTCGACCCGCTCGGCTCAGCTCGTCCTCGCCACGGCCAAAACTCGCGGCTCTCCCTCTCCTATTCGGGAGAGACCGTCGAAATTCGCGGACACGGCCCACGTAGCGCTCCCTTACGCATACGTTAAAGCGCGAACCCTGCATCGCTTCGAAGACACCGTGGTAACTAACCACGAAGAGAATGGAAAACCCGTGAATTACAAAAGCCAACACCGCTTTGAACAATGAATCATTTAACACTAGTCAGTGGAAAACGTTAAAGTAAATTTTGTCACCTTTCAATGAAGAATATCTCGAAGAGACGCTCCGAGATAAATTTGTTTAAATAATATTTTATATAAACTGTATTACATTTTTTCAATAATGTCTTTAATTCACTCATTCTTTAAATCGACAAGAAACAAATAATTCAAGAGAACTTAAACTTTCTGTATTGTAATAAATAAGCTATTCGTAAAGATGATAAAAGTCGAATTATAAATCACAAATAAATGTATCAATCTTAGGTCCAATATTAGCATTAAAACAATGACCAAGATATAATCTTGTAGTCTATCATAATGGACATGCGAACGCGCTTGCCTTCTCAGAGACATTCTCTTCGTTTCTCGAAGACAAAAAACTTCTATAACAGAGAATGGCCCGGAAGGAAAGCCGTAGGCGTCAGTAATTAACCCTTTGTCTTCGATATACCTATAGGGTGATACTCAACTTCGTATCGCTCTTTGCACGCGCCTATTATAGCGCGACGGTACATCAATCACGACGATACGCGGTCCGCACGTGATGCCTGTCGCGTGATTGAACCGCGTGGGGTCGACAAAAATTCCTGCCGGTATCTACGGGTGGAACAAAGGGAGGGATTGTACGAGCGGCGGCTCGTAAGGTACAAAGAATGAACGGAATGAACGGCGGGAACTTTAGGCAAGTCCGCGCGCGCGGCAAAGTCACCGGCCGTGGCCTCCACGAATGCTCACCTCCACGAACCTCGTCTGGAGGACGTTGACCCTCTCGCCACCACGTGGCGAGAGAGAGCGATGTCTCTCCTTCGGCGTCGAAGCACCTTACCTGCCTGATTTGAAGCAACCACCCGGCCGTGAACCTTCCTAGGGCCATCCGTTTATCTTCCCCTACCTCCCGCTTCCTCCCGGCTCCTCTATTACCCGACGTTCTTTGTCACTCTTTAGAAATCTCCTTGGCATACCGGCGTATCGCGTATACATGTCTATTTATCTGCGCGTAGGCGTTTTATTCTCCCGTTGCTTGGGAATGAATCGGCGATGACGCAATGAAATTAATCGCAATTTAAAGCAGAAGCTGTCGCGCTTATGAAAACATTAGCGAGTTTGAGACCACCTGGAGTCAGGAACTCAGGTTAAATGGCTGAATCGTCGTATCGCTCTGATCACGAACTGTTGATTAACGTGTTAAAATTAGTCATTTATTATCTTCCTGCGACTGTCAGAGTTCGAAAATTCTATTGTATTACACGATTATAAATATCCTCTGAATATCTCATGAGATTGTATCATTCAATTATGTTATATGATTTTAAATATCTTATTGAATGATGGTTCGGTAGATAAAAATTTTTTACTAAATTACTAAAAATTAATTATAACTGTTTATAACAATAATCATAAAATAAAGAATTATACTACAATTATCTAAATTACATAATTCCGAAAAATAAGAATCAAATTTAGAATTTGCAGTAATTTCTGTAAAGAAATGTTAAATTTATTTAACATTTCTAAATTAAATTGATAAAAAATATTTTTTTGATGTTTTTTGATGATGTTTTTTGATGTGTAAATATAATCATTTATCCCGCCAGTGATTTGAGTTATTCTGATTGCAAACTGTCGACTTAGGAAGTATTGCGGGTATAACCAGACGACAGAAATGATTTCTCGATGACGAGGCGAGTTAATCGTACATTTTTTTTTTAGCACGAGTGATGTCAGCGATCCGCGATTCAAAAATATTCACGTCGTCATTAGTACGTCGTCGCAGCAGCGATTGCATCTGCATTTTTTTTTCACTTCCGCGACGTCGCACGACGCTGTTTCCGAGCAGCGCATTCCGTTTAGTACGTGTCAGCGACACGGAGATACACGGCGGCGTTCGCGCCAGAGAATATCGAGATGGAGACGAATGACCGGAACCCACGCGTATTCCCTTATCGGGCGAGGATCTTCCGTGGCCTCCCTCACTTCCGCCTCTATACATTCTATGTCGAAATGGTAAAAATAGAATCCGCGGGATCATTCCGGGAAACATGCGCGTGGAATCGTAGGATTTATGAGTCCAATGATCTCTAAAGGAAATCTGACAAACAAAGATTCATCGCAATCCAATACTATCAGTACAAGGAAGAAGTAAAGCTGAGATTTAAAGATTTATATATTTATATCAGTATTAAAAGTATAAAAAAGTATAATCACAAATTTTGAATTTAATGATGTCAAAGATGTTTGAAACGATAATGTAGATAAACTTATCAATCGAAAGAGCTAAATAACAAAGCGAGACATATGCATAAATTGTACACAAATTAAAAAATGTTAAAACCATTTTTACAAAGCTTACAAGAATAAAAGATTTATAATATACGAAAAGTTTGCGGAATAAAAAAGAAAAAAGTTTAAAAAGATGTGAAACGTTTGTGCATTCAAATTAATACATTTACGAGCGATTCTTTCCCCTAAGGCTTTTAAAAAAATTTCAGTAACCTTATATCAAACGAAATCAACTCGAAACGTTTCAGCAAATGTGAAAATCGTCTTATCGTTGAATCCAACATTTATTATCTGGTTGCGTGAACGAAATACGCGCGGTCCGCGCGCTTCCGCTCCGCAATCTGCCGAATTCGTATGCCAACTTTGTTTTCCTGCGCTTCCTGCGCTCTCTTGGACGCACAGGGTCGACGATCCTCCGGAGGATGATTATTAAGCGCGGTCGCGTTGCGTGGACCTTCGGTAAACGGCCGCGGTTCGTGCAGCAAAGTGCACTGACCGCAGATAGAAACACGTGGACGCGGGCCGCGTCGGCAGGCGGACAGAGGGTGTGGGAAGGAGAGGTCCGGGTCGAGGGGTGGGGTGCCGGGCCGGAGGGGGCTGGAAGGGCCTGGTGATTTTAACCGAGGCCTTCGCGCCGCGCCGCGCCGCGCCGCGCCGTGCTCGCTCGTCGCAGGAGCGATTTTGCGAAACGCTTAACGAAGCATCGTGCCGCTCCGCGCTGGCTCGCTGTCCGTTGACTCGCCGCCGGTTGATTTTGTACATAAAAGATAGTAATGAGTAAGGACAAACGATACGCCTTAAACGATAACGGTACGTTGATTCGAACGGTAAAAGACATTCTTTGGCTATTTTTAGATTGATGTCCGAGTATAATACAGCTTGAAAGAAAGAAATTATCCGAAAGTGATAATTTGGAAAATGTGATTGAATCTATTGGAAAATAATTAATACAAAAGTAACATTTTCGGGTAAAACTTATTTCGAGTCAAAGACAGATGATATAATCTGTCGATAAATTATATTAATTAATGATCATTACAATAATTAATTAATATCAGATAGAAAACTAGTGCTTTAAAAATTTCATTGATTAATTGGGATAAAATCATAATAGAAGAATGCGTTTTACGGAATTACATTGTCGAAATATTTCAGATATTATAAATAAGTAAGTTTAATATTTCGAATCATATGATTACAAGTTTATGCTATCTTCCGACCATAACGTGCGTATCTCTGTTATTATATAAAACTTGACAATAAATTAGAGAATAAATTAGATGGGACATATAGGAAAAAATTTCGTTATCCGCGCGTAACGTGAGTAATTCATTGCACGCGATGAGAGCTTATCAGAACGCGCATCGGCTCGCATAAAGCCAGACATCCGCAAATCGGAATCGTACTCACGCACGCATGCGAGCACGCATAAAAAGCTTAACGGAAAACGGTATAAAACTAGCGGGAACCCACGATTCTAACCCACTCGCCTTGATTCATGCGGAAAGTCAATGGCTGTTTTGGCCCGATTTACTTTTACGAAATTCGCGACGCGAATGCATTTCTAAATCATATGTTTTTTTTATCTTTTGATTTGATTAAATCAAATGATTGACAAGAGAAAAAAATATGATATTTTTACTAATGTTCTTTGAAAGATGCTTAATAATGCTTAACGAGTAAAATATTATTTTTATACATATTTTAAAAGATGATAAATTAATACAAATCCATTTGCCAAATTCAATTTCAAATATAGATTTATTTGTAGATTCGTGATTTTTATGTTTTATAAAATGTATAAAATGTATGTAAAATATTTAACTTTTATTTTGTGCGTTAAATATATTTTATGTTTAATATTTTCTTTAAATATATTATAATATATGTATATATCTTATATGTCTCTTTTAACTTCTTTCTAACAAGCAACAAATTAATAATAAATNAATTAATTATTAATTTATAAATTAATAATTATTAAATTACATTTTATTAATTTATGAAGAAAGTATAAAAACTTAAGTAATTATAAAAAATTATTGTCGTTTTATTTATATTATTTACTGATAATTTAACAACTTGTCACATTTCAGTGCCTAATGATTTTAATAATTAACTCGAGTTTCCGAGACAGAAATAAATGGAATCTAAATATAACAACACATCATTTCAGGACATTATGTTTGTGGACAGAAATAGAGTTCGTCCACGACGCGTCAAGAATTTTAATTTGAAGTAGGTAGAGTTTATCTCCCCGCGCGAGAAGCGTGTTACCCCTCCTTTCTCTTTTGCCCCTTTCTCCGTTGTCCTTTGTACGCCTTCCTAACCACGCTAGTTCTCTATCGCTGTGACGTAATACCGCAAGGTCTTACGGTATCTCCGGCAAACGGGCCCACATTACGTGAGTATCCGTACACGCGACCCGCATATACGTAAGTACCTGCGTAGAAGAAGATCCGCTAACCGTTGCTTCTCGCGTATCCTTCTTCAAAGCTCGGGAGGCTCGTTTGAATCATTCAGGTACAGTACTATGGATAAAGAAAAGATAAGATAAAGAGAAACAGATGTAATTCTTAAAAGATACTTATTTCCTTACAAACTAATAATTATTTCAATTCCTACGTGTACTCTTTAACAAAAATTAATTATAATATAAAAAAATAATGTATACTCAAGAATACTTTAGAAGCAATGAACACGACAATTAATTTATAATATTCACATGTATTAAATTTGTGATTTATATGTTTAATACATATGATTTACATTTATGTTTAAAAAATATGAAATTTTTAATTTCTTCCAATGCAAAGTTCTAAAAACGTACCTAAAAAATAATTTTAATATGTAATGGCAACTGTAGTGTTTACATATGAAGAAGTATTTAAATTCCATATAATATATATATTTCTGATGAAGTGCACCAGTTCTCTCTGGATCAATGGTCGCGCCGGTTGCGCGGTGAGTTCATCGGCTGCTGTTGTTCGGCGATCGTACCAAGCGCGGCTGTCCGACAGGTGAGCGGCGCGGCACACGTACGCGCTTATACACATGTGAGATACAGTTAGAAGTACCGTTCTGAAAATGCAACGGCTCGCGTCTCGCGCCGGGCCCGATGCGAGCCTCCTCGGTGCCCGGTGGAGAGGGCCTGTACGCGCGCGGTTCCCCTCCGTTCGCATCCCGGACACGGTTTCAATGTGAAACGGACACGCTTAAATCGCAGATCCATTCGAGAGGGTGTGCGATAACGGTAGCGCGATATTCGCCGAGGCGTTCGATAAAAGGGCCACATAAAAAGATGTTAAAAGAATATAGAAATAAAATGATGTAAAAAGAATAAAGAATTTACTTATTTAACCGTTGAAATTAAAAAGTTGAATTAAAAGATGGCTGTTTCTCTTCCTTCTATCTTTGTGATTTACAAGCAAATGCAGACTTATCTCCAAATTGGCATAAATTTTTTTTTATTTTTAATTTAAATTTAAAAAATAAAAATTTTAATTATAACTAATTAGTTTAACAAAAATTTCAATCCATATCATTTTTCTAATAATAGTATTCATTTTCAAGTAATATAAAACATTTCGAAATTTTTATGATTTTTGTCGGAATGCGATATTATCTCGCTTCGTTTTGTTGATTATTTATTAAAAATTTACATTTCATAAAGAATGCCACTCTCAGCACTTAAATACTGATCTAAGTGCTGAGAGTAGCATTCTTTATGAAATATATGTCGTCACCAAAAGAGGAAATTGAAATAAGAATTTCGCGGCGGGACAAGCAATAGTGAACCAACGTAGCACAGCCTGTTCCATCGTTTATCCGATAAGACGAGCTATCCTCCAACGAACTCGGGCTAGTAACGCGATCGAAGGAAGGGTAGCCAAGTCGCACGGGAGTCGCACATGCGCAAAGTGTACCACCCCCGAATCATCCGAAGGCCAGTTTACGCTAGTTCATCCATTCATTGAAGAACTTCCGGCGCGCAATTTAACCCCGTATTTCTCTTTCTCTTTCTACACTATTTCAGTATTTGTCTAATATATTTTAAATAGATATATACATATATATTGTATATATATATATATATATTTATAAAAAATACTTTTAGAATAAAAATGTTCAATGTAAAAATATGTATAATAATTATGTTAACTATATTGTACCGAAAAAATATACAAACATAAAAATATGAAAAATATATACTGCTATATTTTCAATCTGTTATTTAAATTCATCGCAATGGAGAAATAAATTTAAAAAAAAATGCTACAATAAAAAAATTAATAAAGTATACTGATAAAAGTATAAAATGTTTTAATAACATATTATATGAAAATAAAAAATATCTTCTCGTATTAAAGACATAATACAAAGATAATAATATATTAATTTTCATTAAGTAGAGAGTTCATTGTATTAATTTATATACCTGACATAAAATACCATTATGTCTAATGATATTTCAAATTATCATTCCAAATTACCAACAGTTTGTATTATTCATTTACCTTGCTATTAAGCCTCCCTATATTATTTCATCCCCCTTGCTTATCTCCTTTTCTGACTATACATCATAACTTAAATAATGAGCGTGAGGAAAGCCCTTCCACTCCGCCATAAATATTGCGCAGGGTTTGAAACCCCTCGCTAGCTAGCGTAATCCGGGCGGGGTGGCGGTGGCGAGGGTTCCAGGGGCGCAACGGGGTTGCTCGGGGGCGAGTCAAGTTCCCGGATGCCATCTGGTGGTGGTCGGTGCAAGCAGGAGCCACTGGTGCCCCGTAAAGTGCATAGCGCCGAAACGAAAGGAAGGCAGGAAGAAGGGAAGGTTGAGCCCGGGACGAGGGACCTGACGAGTTTCCTCCTCGACGAATCTAACCCTGGGAGCGCGCAGGGTTACTCATCGCGCGCGCGATTCGTTCGCATTGCCAACGAAATAAAGTAACGTGCCTTCCTTCGCGACGAGCTTCGAGCCCTCCGCTTCCATCATCGGCGATCACGACGGGTGAGCACAATGTGAAACCACGAGGTGCTCGTGCAAACCCTGAGCCCGTCGTGCTTTCCCTGGAGGGAAATTATCCATCCAGTGCATCGGCTCGCTTCTTCCGACACCTCACCTCAACTTCGATAATCAAGAGAAGACTTGGACAGTTTGATATCGGATACGAAGAGAATCCTTCAAAACTGACAGAAGATGGTTCTCGTTGATGATCAACGGGGATAAAGCATTCCCGAACAAGTCTACAGTCATAGATACCATCGACGATACCTGGGCACAACGCACGAGGAATACGTGATTCGCGATGTGGGTGTCCTCGGCAGTGTGGTGATCGAGCCAGAATGTCAGTGATCGACGAAATCGACGAGGGGAAAGCATCGCGACGCGGATAACCGTCGACGACCGATGGCAGCGTTTCGTCGCGAGTGTTAAAGTATTTTATCGCGTGCGAGGCTAGCGGTGGCGAGATATCGACCGCAGCCGTCGAATTAATCGTCGAAGGTCGCGAGCACCGCCTCGCTCCGTTGTCCTTCGCTCAATCCGATCGACGATCCGACATTCTCCAGTCGATGATCTCGGCGAAGGGCAGACCGATGACCATGATCGAGCCTGGATCCTCAGGCTACGTCGGTCGATTTACGAAATCACGAACAGCTTCGTTGAGTCTCTCTGTTTCCCTCGACCGTATCCAAGCCTTTTCGAGTCACTTTTAATAGCGTAGCAATCAAACGATTCCAACTCTAGCAATTTTTTGAGAAAACGTCACTCGTGTTTGCCACAGTTGTGGCAAATCGCCCGAGCAATAAATAGCTTATGAATGAAAGTGAAGTGCCGTACTCGTCCTCGTGCGTTCATCTTCTTTAAGTATGCTTGTCGTAACTCACTGTAGAGAGCAGACGATGCCCCATGCGCTGTACCTCGGCGACGCGACTTCGCGAAAAATGTAATCGTTAAAATCGATCGTTACGACCGTCGCGCATCGATAAAATCGATCTCAGTGCGAGTACAGAAATCGTTAATATTTACGAACAATCTGTCGCTGCCAATAGCTCAGAGTATAGGCTCCAAGTTTTTCGCAATAGTGTTCGCACTTCCTTATCCACACGGTCGGGTAGATCGAACTCGCACCGGGTCTAAGGATTTCGACCGCCACGCTCCCTCGCTGTTTCGAGGCTGCGCGCGAGGAAACGCGTGGTTGAATCGAAGCGACCCTCTCCGAACGAGACCCACTGACCTATCGACTCGACGGGCTGCCACTCGAGGCCGTTCCAACTACCCCTCTTCTACACTTTCCACCCTGATGTTTGTTGTCGTTCTTAGCCTTTTGGTCTATCCTTCGGTTCAGTTTCTCCCAGAAGAAAAAAATCATTCGTTTCATTAATAAGGATATAAATGACGTTTCTTCTCTTAATATCTTAAACTAAAATCGTTAACCTCAAAGGTTTTTAGTACACGGCGATACTAAACAACCTTTTAAAGATTGCCTCTTTGATTCTTCGTTATCACTTCCACGTCCCTTTCGAGTTGTCAAATCTAATCGATTAGATTCCACGAAAATGAACCCAAGTAAATGCCGGATCGCATATGGCGAAAAATCGATCAAAAGCAGATGCAGCGAGCTCGAGATTCTTTCCGACATCGGCGTGTTGTGTATTGTAAAAGCGTACCAATACAAACCATCAATGACGATCTAAATAAACGTGAAAAAAAAGATCAATATTATCGATATAAAGGACGAAAGACAAAAGATTAAGAGTAAGAAGGAAACATCGCGCTTGAAGGAAGATGCTTTAAAGAGGTCTTCTCTCTTTAAACGCTGAGAGACAATGATCCCGACGAAGAGATGCAAATAAATCCTGCAATAATCCGCACATGAATATTTACATATAGACGAGAGTATAATGGGATAGAAGCCAAAGCAAATACTCGAGTAATCTCGAAAGTGACGACTAACTATTCAAACTGACTTGTCCGATTCATTCATCTTCATCTCGTCGCTGGCCTCAACGCAACGCAACAACAACAACAACGACGCTGTCTTCGACAGTTATCACACGTAGAAATGCCATAGCTCGTATTAAGGTATTTTTACTGAAAGCAAACACATCCGCGCGAGAAAAATGGCTGAAAGCGCACCGAGTCCGGGCAACGTGCCTGCGAACAGTCCGCAACAACAACCGCCGCAGCAACAGCAGCAGCAGCAGCCGCAGCAGCAACAGTCGCAGCAACAACAAACGCAACAGCCTCCAGATATAAGCAGTTCTCAGCTAACATCTCCGCCGATCACGGGAACAGGTAATGACAGTGAATGAATACATAAAAAGAATCATGTGAGATTTCCATTGATTTTACTGTTAGTTAATTTTTTACGTTTCCTTTTTTTATTACTGTTAAATTGCAGAAAATTGAAAAATTAAGCAATTTTAATTTGCATCGAAAAACTACAGCAAGCAAGAGAGAACGCAAATTATTAGGAATAGCAACAGTGTCAGAAAATTAAAAACGTTATTTTATCGTACGTTTGCTTTCTATCAAAACGTGCAAACTTAACAAATGTTTAAAGAACTAAAGAAAAGAGAGTTAAAAAACTTTTCATAATATTTTTAGATATCTATATTGGTCCGATTTATACTATTTTATCGATGCATTTCAATTCGTCATGTTAACTAAATATTAGTTAATTTTTTTATCATGGAAACTTAGCTTAAATATTTGCGGAAAAAAGGAGAAATCCTCAATTGGGAATTTCTCAAAGTATGCGCTCATCAAATAATCGATGCGTGTCAACAAATCAAACCAAACATTTCGTATAAGCAAACACACTAATCTTTCATTATTTACGTCGAGTAAATGTCCCGTATTTCGATCTGTCTTCTATCTTCTGACTCGTTTGTACCGTGTGAAGAACAGCGGTCGGATCCACGATCTCGCTCGCGTAATCGCGTAATCGCGTTGGCGTAACGCCGGGCCATTACTCCGCCAGCACGCGAATCGCGCGGCGAGACGGAGCGGCTCGCGATGCGCCGGTACTTGCTCGGATGACGAGGGACAGCGTGTCGGCTGTGGCGGCGGCGGCGGCGATGACGGCGATGACGGAGAAAGGAGCGGCGTGCAACGCGAGCGAGAAGGAGAGAGCGCGAGTCGCGTTAGCGGATCTGTCGGTCGAGTAACGGAACGCCGGCGAGTACCGCTAGCACCGGCTCTGACGCGGTTACCGGACACCGTTACTTCGCCGCTGCACGAGTAGCCCCCACGTGCCTCTCTCGTCATCCTCGTCGCGCTCATTGGAGAGTGCCCTCACGGGCGAAGAGAGGGCATTCGACGGACACGGATATACGAAAAGATAGGCGGCCCGATGGGAAAATTCAACGTAGTTATGCAAGAAGGCACTGAGACTTTTTGCTTTAATATATTGTTCGTCTTATAATGTTTTGCAATATTATATTTTAGGGTCGACCGGATATCAAGAATTGCAGAATGGTTGAGAAAGAAATAAGCTTTTCATTGTTGAAACTTACGTGACTAGATTTTTATAATTTCCGTTAAAATAAGAATGCGACTGTGCACTGTAAGAAAACAGAACTGTGTGAGCCTTTGCACTTGCAATTATTAAAATTTTAATTGATAAACTAATAATATTGATTAAACGCATTTATTTAAAAGAAGAATTTAAGTATTTTTTTGTATTCTGATGTTCACTGCCAGTTGCCATAATCTAAAAATCTATAATGCTCGTATGCTAAAGATTTTCAGTATTGACAACGAATATCGACACTCAGCTTTAATAATAATTATAAGTTGTTACAACAAAAGTAATGCCCCGTTCTTTCTAATATAAGTATTATCAAATTCTTAGATATTAAAAATTTTAATAAAATTTTATAATCCTTTAAAAGTAATAATGCCGACAAGAAAAGCTATTACAACGATATGAAACGTTCATAGTTCTATCTTGGACGCAAACTATTGATTTTCTTCATATATTTTAGACTGTTATTAGTAGAATATCATATCCGGTCACCATCCAGTTTCCATCGCCCATGATTGCAAAAGTAACGATTAAAGATAGATATATTACTTTTAATGAATGTAGATAAAATATTATATTTATATCGGTTGCAAACAATATTCTTTATTATACAATTAGTATATATTTATATTTAAACAAATCTATATGCATCTTTCGAAATTTTTAGAAAACATTTTTAATATTTCGAAATATATTTTACGTGTAATTACGTTTAAGATGCTGAATATGCGTGCTGTTTAATGCAAACAAAATTTCCATCTATCAGAAATTTAAAATGATCAACACTTTATTGATAAAGCTATATTCGACAGTTAAATTTATAGCAT
Organism: Tetramorium alpestre; assembly: GCA_021460005.1. Taxonomy (NCBI): domain Eukaryota; kingdom Metazoa; phylum Arthropoda; class Insecta; order Hymenoptera; family Formicidae; genus Tetramorium; species Tetramorium alpestre. Next base: position 272,282 of record JAJVSH010000122.1, on the reverse strand, counting down.
TTATACCGTTACGTTTTATGTCTGGAGAAACGCACAGTTGCCTATCTGTAGGATGTCGATGTAAATAATCGGTATTATTGTCGGAGTTAATATTAAAATATAACGGATAACAAGACGTACTACAACGTTACATCAATATCGCCAGCCTGCCGTCTTATATGACGCATTAGTACGTCAATAGTCGGTGCAACGCATTGATTTTATATGACGTAGCCGTACGTCAATGTGGTCGCTAGACGCGTAGATTTTACACGACACCGAGATACTTCTACCAACGGCATTTAGCGGTAGCTAAGCTTTTTCTCCCCGTCTAGATTATAGCCAGGCATTATGGCATAGAAGGAAATGAGTAGTCCGGTTAAATTACAGTTAATGGTATTGGCGAATCCGGTCAATAATAACATGTCAATAATCGGGAAGTCTTTGACTGCAATTATTTGCCAGCCTGGCAATTATCCGGAGATAATCAAGACGCAAAGAAAATTACCGTCCACTTAATCAGCACCATTAAACGCGAGTAAACTTGCCGTCCGGCTTAACAGGCGTTATTAATCGAGATCCGCGACGCGGGGAGGATCGCGTCGCGGCTTTTAAGACGATGTTCGTGATGAGAGCTTGTCATCGCACCGAGAGACACGTCGGGCTCGTGGAGACGTGTTGCAACCGGGGGTAAGGGCGTGAATACCGGTTATCCGGTGGGCAATTTTTCCTAGCAGTCACGGCGATTACAACAACAAGGTTCGCGCTACCGTTCTCGCGCGCGTTAAAAGCGCCGTTTTGATCGCGCGCGCACACCGTGTAAAATTACCGCGTAACGGAAAAGGCGAGCTACGAGAAAACGTGATCGCGTGCGCGAGCGCGTCCCGCAGGTCTAGGGGTTAGGAGGTCGAGCTCCTTGTCGTTTTACCGTTCGTGTCCGGGAGAACTACCCAGCGCATTCCCCGACGGAGTTGGCATTATATCGTTATTATTATTGTTGGCCTCAACTGCGCCGGCATCGACCGGCTCCGTTAACGTGACTGATTGCGAGAATGATGCGATTTAAATCTGGCACGTAGTAGCACGACACAGGTTCGTGCCGTCATTGTCAATTTCGATTCTTACCGCTATTATTAATATTTTTAGAAACATTGTCGTTATCCTTTATTGCTGATCATGAATTTTGCTCGCGTGCTCCTCTTTTCGAGAAATCAATATGCATAATGTAATATGTTCTATTATCAGAAAATATAAAAATTTAATTGTGCGACGATCTGATAAAAAATATAATGCAAATTTTAAGTGAACATTTTTAAAAATCTGTATTAAAAAGAGATATTGCCAAATATTTTTTTTTTTTTTCGAATGGAAAAATACGTCTTCAGAGTTTAATCAGTTTAAAAAATTCAAAGATGTAAAATTGTAAAGTGCCATTTTACAGGATCTGCTGAATTAGATCAATATCATTTAATCGCAATTATTTAATCGCAATTAGGGAAAGAGAACCTATAGTCACTTGATGTTCTCGAATTCTTAATCAATCAATTTTTAATCTTATCAAATCGTTTCTATATGTAATAAATTAAATATTAAATCACTCCTAAATCGTATTTAAATTATAGGTGATAAAATTTTAAAACACGCGATAAAATCTTTTTTTATTCCGTCCTATAATATTAAAAGATATATTTTAATCAACGCGTCTGTTAATCCAATCCGTCTGTCGCGCGAGATTTGTGTCTTTAACGAGCTTACTCGGAGCTTTACGCGGCAATAATATGTCGGAAGCCTCGCATTGCGTAAATCGCAATAATATGTCGGCAATAATATGTCGGAAGCCTCGCATTGCGTAAATCGCAAGCGACCATGGCATGTCTCGACTTCTTCGTGTAAAATTAATGTTGGAGTCATTTTTTAGACGCATTCGGGAAAAATACATTTTTTATTATCGTATAAAACGTCGCGTTTATTTTTGAATAGCACAATCTTCATGCTTCATTGCTTATTTATTCAAATGAACAGCTTTTCTCAAAGAGCTCTATAAAAAGTTAAACGTTTCGATTTTTTCTTCCTAAAATAAAAAGAAGAAAATATCTAAAGATTTCATACGTAAGCAATTTTATATTTTCTTTCTCAACTCTATTTTCGTCTGGTCCGAAAGATCAAGGATGTAGAAGCTCTGGCAAAGTTTGAAATTTAAGCTCTTGGTAATCGAGAGTCTCGCAAGATTTTGTTCCACGTGTTTAGATCTCTCACAATCTTCTCAAAATATTATACGAAACAAAAGAGAACGCGCGTTTCCTTTTTGATTTACTTCCTACTTACACCGCCGGCAGAGGCTCTCAAAGAAATTCTTTTTAATCTTACCCCGCTTCTGAGTATCGTTAGAAGGCAAATTTGCCACTCCTCTCGCGGGCGAACTTACCACCGCAAGTAATCGCAAACGTGTGGCTCTTTCAGCCCTCGCCGACGTCTCTAAGTCAGCCCGCGCGTCCACTCGTTCTTTTTCTTCCCCCGGCGTACAGCGGCTATCCCCCGTTCGCGCGTACGCGAGTTACGTGGCGCGCGCGACGGCAGTAGGCCAAGGGTTCAACGACCTGCAGCCTTGCAAGGCCGGTCGTCTCGGCTCCGCTCGGCACTGTTCGACGCGGCTCGACTCGACCGGCAGCGCTCGGACGGACCAGCCGCGCACTCGATCACTCGCGAACAGTATCGACCGCGTTGCGTTTGACAACTCGCTGCGAATTTATCGCCGACACCCGTCCTTACCGACGCGGCGGCCGCAGAGGAGCTACGGACACCACCCGTCGCGAGAAATCTGCAAATCTGGTCATTAGGAGGAAACTTTGTGTGATGAAAAGCGAGATGACGTATATAAATATACGATGATGATCTCCCAATTGATGCAATAATGATTTCAATGAGAATTGAAAAAATATTTTATCACACGAAACTCACACGGGATGAAGTATGCAAGTACGGTGACCATATTTCTTTGAGAAAAATAAAGGACACCGCCACACGGGCCACACCTTCTTCCACAAACAAGTGCAATGTAAATTTATTATTATCATTAATATTTTTTCCCTGAATATATATTTATATGAAAAAAAGTAAAACTTTGTAAACTAAAACAATTATATAAAAAAAACATTTTTATTTAAACATTGTACAAAATATATAAAGGTGATAAAGACTGAAATATAGGATATTTTAAAGATTTTTTCAGAAATAAAGGACAAAAATAAATTTTCAAGAGAAAAAAATAAATCCAGAGAATTTCACAAACCTAAAGTAAGGACCGTCCTCTATAATAGGACAGATGGTCACTATAAGTATGAGTAAGGGTCGGATAGCATACATCTGTCTTTGTTTTATCTTCAAATTAAACAAGTTCAGACGTATAATTTAACTATTAATTAGCTTACCAAGGTTATATTCCGAACTTCCTCTTTAAGGAAAAATTGTACTAAAACGCTATAGTTTATGTTACGGATAATATAGGCTTTTCAGTAAAATTTTCCTTAAGAGGAAGTTTTGGAACGTAACCCAAGAAGTTGGAAAAAACCGGGCCTAAATCAATAAATACTCAATTAAATATTTTTTTAATAGTGATTATATAAAAAAAATACTTGATGTATAAGAATACGTAAGACGGAAAGTTTCGAAAGGCAAGCATTTCCGCCGCATATTGCGCATCAGTCAATCAACGGAGAGAAGAAAAAGGAAACGTAGAACACGTTTATTCGCGTGGACGAACCTGGACCCTCGACAGGGAGAAGCGGAACGCGAGCGCTCGAACGAGCGCGTTCTCGCTCACCGATCCACGCGGCGGCCGTTCTACTCGCGCGAGTGCGTCGAATCGGAACGACGCACCGCCGGTTGCGAGACGGAACTTCCGATTGCGACAGCTCCTCGCCGACAACGATCGCTCCTCACGCGCGCGAGAGACGAGATGGCGAACGATACGTCGATCCTCTGCGCGGTTTCGCTTCGGAAAATCGCGCGGCGGTCGGTGACGCTATTCTCGAAAAAACCAAAAAGTACCTTCAATCGTGTCGTTAGAAAAAGAAAAAAATAAATAAATGTATAACAAAATAGAATAAAAATGTAGTCTTGTTAATAACTAGTTTTTTAATTTTTATTTTTAGTGAATTTTTGCTTTCCATTTGAAACGTTTTTTTCGTCGCCCGCGCTCGAATTCCTTCATCGGCAGTTTCAGACGATTGAAACAGTATTCATCGTCGCGATAGAATCGCGATCGCGTTTAGAATCATCCCAGTGAGAAATGATGATCAAAAAGACATCGAATCGATAATGATCAAAAAGACATCGAATCGTCAAATTGATGCCTTTTCGATACAAAATACATCGATATCGATTCGACCAATCGATTTAACCAATCATTTCTCATTGGGATTCGGCTGTGTTCGGGAATCATCGACGACGATGCGCTTAGTAACTTCAAGCGGTTCGGGTGCGACGCGCTTTTCTGGTTAGGCGAGGTATATTATTCGATGTGTACGAATTCTCAATAATTTTTTGGTTATCGTTGATGGATTAAACGTTACAATTAATATTCGCGGACCTCTCTCTCTCTCTCTCTTGAGATATTTACTTCTAACATTAACTCACGCATAACCTCGTTTGACTTTCAAAGTCCATTTTTCCTACTCGTTAAACTTTCAAGAAGAATCAATTGGTGCAGTGTCATCCTGATAACCTGTGAGAACTAACAAATAACTCAGCACGGAATTTGACACTTCACCTTTAGGCCATTTAAAAAAATTCGATGAAGATCCACTTAAAAATCTTGTCTGGCTTTGAAGCAATGTGGGAGGTAGCTGGAAATTACATTACGTTATTTTAGTAATACGACCTGTTTGTTTCAATCTGCAAAATTATTAAATAAACATATGATATTAAATGATATTTTAATATGTCAATATAATAATTTAAAAAATACTCAAATTATAAAAATGTGTTAATATATAAATTATTATAATATCGTTCAAAGCTCATCATTTATATATTATATCATTAATCTTTCTTTTATTGAAATTTCTGATAAAATTAATTTATCGTGGACATTATTCCATTTAATTAAGCAAAAAATATTTTTAATTCCATATTGACACTTCTATTTTGATTTCAGGTAAGAACACTGCTTTCATTCTACGCGCATATTTGATGATCACCGTGCGGTGAGTATATTAACACTTTACCAGATAATGCAAATGATATTAATCGATACAGTCTGACAAATCTCATATGACAAATTAAAAAAATACCTAAAGCGGATTGTAGAACGAGGTATTAATGATATGAAAAATCCACGAATGCCATGCTCTTTGAATAATTTACGGATTAAATGATCGGCGAATATGGAGCAACGCGATAGAAAAAATCGTATCGGAAATTCAAATTATCTATAAATGAACGCAGCGGTGTATGTGTATAGTTAGTTAGAACTCGTAAAACAGGAGAGCGCATTATTATGCGGCTCGGAAGGGGTTAAGCAATGTGTTACGGTAGAAAAGATACGTGTCCAAGGCATAATGTATATATATGTATATACATATACATATATATATATACAAACACGTATATATATATATATATATACATATATACATATATACACACACACACACACGGTAGCGGAGCACACCCGCCGGCTTAGCCGGCGGCGTTTGAAAATAGATCGGGGAACGATAAAGTGCAGTCGTGTCGGTGAGCTATCGAGGGTTTGCGCAATAATCGCAGATAGATTTATGCTAGATGGGATCGTTGTGAAAACGATCAACTCGCGGATCGCGAGGGTGAAGTGTGTCTAGGTAGAAATATCGAGTGATCGGCAGCGCGATCTCGAGGTATCGAGACGACGTTGACTGATTTAGTCGCTTTTCCATGCAATCAAATTTTAAAATGTTCAGACGGGACTTAAAAACATGTTCCGAAACACACTGACACATCGCGTACTTGGCTTTTATTTTTTTTTATACGTCAAATAAAATAATGAATATCTCGTTATATTTTCCTTTTTTAATAAGAAGTTTTTAAAACTCATTTTGAGGTGTCGCGTATATTTTCTAATTTTAAAATATTCCGATTAAAAATATTATATTTAAAGTACAATATACTAGTTACATTTATTTGTTTTTTTATTTACTAAGAGTAATTATATAAATTTACTAATAGTAATATTTACTAAGAATCTTATTAATAATATACATTTTGAAGTGAAATACGGTTAAATGCCGTAATAATATAGTGACTTTTTGTAAGTACAGAATTTGATTATACAGAAAGAAACATGTATAATAATTATTATTGAAATTATTACAATTCGTACATCGTATCACTTCGATAATCCTATGTAAGAGTACACGACTATTTCGTTCTTTCTTTTTTTGCACACGAGTTGCGTAACTCACGAAAAAATGAGAGGGATCTGACTGACAAAAATGGACCCGGGAGCGGGTTTATGGTCGGATCTGGACCCAGGTCCGGAAACAATTTCGGTGCCGCGGGCGGGGAAAGCGAGGCTCTAGCCTGACAGACGTTTCTCTCCCTTTGCGCGCTCTCGCGCCTTCTTCGACAGCCGGGTTCGCGCTATCGAGATAGCCACCAGCTAAGCCCCGGGTGTACATCGACATCCGTAATAAAGGGTGATTGAAATGTCGCGCAACCCGTAGCGGAATATTTATCGCTGCTTACACAGTAGAACGCCGTTTATTAGAATCACATTTATCCAAGTCGTACCGTGCCAGGTAAATTGAACCGCCGAGAGCGTGCGGTTGTAAATCAGTTGAGCCACCATTTCTAAGAATCTGTTCGTCCCAAGTGCAAATTCACCAGATAATTTGCCACGATAAGGAAAGGCTATTTTATAGATTTATAGAATCGCATATACCTACCTATATCATATTTTATTTTACATTTTTCGATATCACAGATTTCTGACTTCGAAGAGTACGTTACTCCTATAATATTTTCACTCATTCCGCACACGTTATAAATTTGTGTTTTAGATCAGCTTTTTTTTTTTCTTAACATCAATGATATAAATAATTAATTTTAGAAAATTCTTTTATCATAAATCTTTGATAATATCATTTTATAAAACAAACATTACGTGTCTTTGCTTCGCGTATATGTATATCTTTGATTGCTCAGTACTTACGTGAATTTTTACTTTTCATTTGAATCATTTATACAACTCGACTGCTCAAAACGCAAAGGGAGGCCGACGAGATAAAATTTTGTATGCGTGTATCACGAATCCGTCGTCGCGCGACGTTTCAGCAGCTGAGAGAGACTCGAAGCGAAAGAGAGGGAGAGAGAGAGAAAGACCCAGATTTCATTTTCGTTGATGAGCTTGGCACCGGTCCAACTCGCCTAAATATATACTACCTTTTTCTCCGTCTTTCTCTCACCTTCTCCTTCTCGTTTTCGTCGGAATCATTCCCAGTTCGCGAAACTAGCGGAAAAGTACTACCGGGATTTATTCTAATACAGTATTAAGATAACAAAATGAAATGAGGAAGATTGGAATGTACGTAAACTCATCTTTATAATAAGAGAAAAAAAGTTCAAAAGCAAATTGCAGACATTAAGGATTCCGATTCTAATTTAAATTGTACATAAATACATCTTAATTACAAGCAAAATGATAATAAATAGCCGCTGATTATTGCCGACAAATATTTTATCGACTCTCGCTCTGTGGCTGGTGACAAAAATCGTCCGTATATCTCCAATTTCGAGAAACAAAAAAAATATATTGCATCATGAACTATCAGCTGTCAACCTCAACAATAGAACGAACGCAAGAAACGCAGGGGGGGGGGGAAAAATGAAGGATCGATATTTCGAATTCACTTTGCGCCGCAAGAGGCAGGCGGGCCCGGTTCGCGCAATGGCATTCGAGAGGATCGCTTGTCAAACGCCTCGTTGTCGTAACGTAATTTACGACGGAGTCCGCCTGGAAATTTCACCTTACAACTCGCGCGCAGTTACAACGCTGCGGGTCCCGCCGAAAGAGCGCATTGAACTCAAAATGAGAAAGCAACTGCCCGTGCAACCGTGTGCGCCGATTTCGGGCGGTTACATGTTCGCCAGTTACGAGCCTCGGCTCGAGTCGCTTGCCGAAGAAAACGGCTTGGAGACTTTCGACCTTGGGATATATCGCGCGCGAGTTCGATCTGACGGCTTTTTCAACGAGCATGGTTACTGCGCTCCAATAATTCGCGAGTAGACACGGAAAATAATTCTCGTAAATGCGGTTCGCGCGAAACGAGTTCCTGTATTTCCTACGATTAAACTTTATACGCGGTGCACTGCCGTTGATTCCGTATGCTTGGCAAAAGTTTGACGGAAATGGAAATTGAAGATTTGCAAAGAAAAATATTACTTTGATGAGTTCAAAATATATGTTTATGAGAATTTAATGGGAGGCCATCGTGTCTGTCATTCGTTTTTATTTTTATTAAATAAGTGATTAACATGTAAACTACATCATTCCTATTAATTTACTTTAATAGCTATCAAGTGTTATTTTTTTTATATCGATACTCCTTTTTATTGACTTTCTTCAATTTTCCTCAGTTTCTTTAATTCCTATATTTACTATATATTTTCAACAAATTTTTGGGATATTTTGTAATATTATTTGATAATTAATTCTTAGAAAGTTTTATCGCAAAATCTAAATCAATCTGTCACACATAAACGAACGTGGTTAGTTTGCTAATGCAAATGACGACAGAAGTCATAAGCGTTATCAGGAAACAACTTGGTCCCACAGTGGAAAGTTTCCGTCGGCTCTATTCCAGCAGCATCGCGTCGCAAATTTGCGGTACTTTCACGGCGCAATTGCGCCATCGCGGCGCGGCGATTCCGCGGCTGGTTTTCGGCGGCGGTTTACGGACGACGGGAATGACAATGGCGTCGCAAAAGTTTGCACGCAACGACGAGCGTCGGCCGTGGCGGGTGAAGCGGCTCTAACGGTACATCCCTGTACGCTTTCAGCGTGGTCTACCAACCTACTGTGCCTACCTACTACCTATCTGCCTACCTACTTACCTACCTACATACCTATACAGACATCCTTCGCTCTTGCGGAGAGCCTAGGCCCGCATCGATCGCACGTATATGTATAACGCGTACATGCCTATCGATCGCGTTGCCCCGACTCGCCTCGTCGCCTCGCCTTCTTCTCTCTCTCGTACGGGGAGAAGGCGAAACGAAAAAAAAAAAAACCTCTCGACCACCCCCACCTTTCTCCACCTCGATCGCAATGAAGAACACGAGATCCCACCACCCTCGTGTCACGTTGCGCCTCGGTTGCATTATGTTTACACTGGTACCGCAACGGCACCGAGGGTTGCTTCTCCAAGCGGGACGTAAGCCACGTTGTGATATCTAGGCTGGTCATGAAGGAGAGTACAAGTTATTATTGATACGGTTAATCCCCCTGCCTTTCCGCTCTCGCGCTTCATCGAGCCAATTTCCTTTTTGAACGAGTTTCGAGTGATGAAACGTTTTATTTAAAATAAGGTGTTTTATATAAGCTTTGTTCGTGCAGATGAGACGATACAGAAGCGCGTATTTTAGTCTTGATTTTTAGATAAAATACATTTCTCGACAACAATTAATTATGCCTTTCTAGGAATTTAATAAGCGTCTTGCCGTGTCTTCTCGGCTTAACCGCATCAATTAAAGGGGCAAGTGGTTGAAGGAGGTATGACATATTCTTATGAAAATCGACTTGTATCCCTATAAATAAACGATTATTTTTCATTATCCTTGTTTATAGGACAAGTAATATAATTTTAACTGATCTACATAACTTCAAAGAGCGCTGATAAATAACTTTAAAAGATTATACCCGTTTTATGTCCCTTCAATTACAAATTCAACCATTTAATTAAACCCACAACTCGCATAATTACTAACAATTTTACTAATTATTACATGAATAATTACATAACGTAATAATAATAATGATTAACGCTCTATCTCCCAAGTTATTTAAACCAATATTTCAAAGGAGAAATACGGATAAACATGTGAAAGACGAGAGATTATAATAACAGGATTTCGCGTGATTCATGAAATGCTGATAAAATTCTCAATTCAGAGACTTCGACTTGAAACCACAACGTCCTCGACCGTTCGATTCATCGCTCTTTTGTGTCCGGTTTCAAGCCACATTGGGTCATTGACAGTGGATGCGCGTAAATAACTGTAATTTGTCGTTTCCATCACAGATGAGATAACCGGTAGACGATTGCGTCACAAGTTTTCTACCAAACCCGCACGATTCCACGCCCATGTGGTCGGTAGAACTGTGAGAATTTGCAATAACAGTAGTATCGCCGTTCGCATAACAGTACATTGTTGCAATATCATGTTAGTGTCTTTGTTTAACCGTTCGCTTACCATTTCAAAAAGTTTTTAATGATAACCGAAGTTATGGAAAAAAAACGGCAGGATCTGCTTTTTAATTATTGATTCAGTTGCGAAAATTAACTCTCTAACGCCGCATTGAAATTATAATAATATAAATGCAAATATGAATACTATAGATCGTATATAATGTCGTATTTTTTATTAATTTGTTGAAAAATCACATTTTATATAGCTATATTTTTGACTGTGTACCTTCATAATGAGAAAATTATAATGAGAAAAATATAAAAGAAAAAATATTAAAATGAAAATGAGAGTAAACTTTTTTAACGGTTCGCAAAATATTTGCGCAAGTTAAATCTAACTATAATAATTACATATTAACCTAATTTTTTTCAGAAATATACTTAGCATGGAATTTTGTTATCCGCGAAATGCGTGCGCTTGCAACGTTATACATAAATACTTCCGTGTGCTCCAAAGCGCGAGTGCTTTGTAATCCGAACGATTCAAAATTCGAACGATCGATAGCTCTTCCGTCTCGCACATAATATCGGTTTGGTTTTATTGTATATCCGATTTTAAGAATTCCGGTTCATTTTTTTTTCATGGCCAGATAATGGGAACCCTCTTCTCGTTCGGGCCGATCGATTCGATCGCGTCGCGTCTTCCCACGTACCTGCGGAGAAGCCGTCATCTGGAATAATGCGCGAAACGACAATGAGCTTGAGTGGGAGGGAGTGAACGACCTAACGGTGCGATATCGAGTGTCGCGGATGCTTTTATACGATCATCGGGAAAAGGTTCTATATATTTCGGTTCTAAACGAGGAGGAACTCCATTTATTTGTGTGTGTTATGTCTAAAAACGCCGATATAACAAAGCCACGAAACACCAAATTTAAAACATTAACATTTAACTTGATAGCCGGTATAATTGTACTAATTACAAAATATGAAGGTAATTATATGGAAATATGAAAATGAGTACGAAGGTACATAATGAATATGAGAATGAAGAAGTTGTATCTACAGCGATCATTTTAGAAAGAGGAATGAATGAGATATAAAATACAAGAAAGATGATAGAATGAAGCACTTTAAATAAAAAGACCAGCAAATTCAAAAAAGAGACGTTGAAACGACATTTGCAATTTATTTACGACTATAGCAATTATTAAATTTTTTTGAATCATTAGGATCTACATTATCAATTTAGGTCTTGAAAAACGCATCAATGCTCGTTATTACATTTCTTTCTCCCTACTATACATCTCAGCGTGCGATTCATTATAGAGACGGCGCTTTTTAAAGATATTCCGCGCTTCAGCCAAGTTTATCAGCAATCTTTCTAATTACTATATTAATCTTAATTTATTTATTAAGCTATTCAGTTATATATTAATTTTATATATTTAAATGTTAAAAAGTCATTAATTTAATTTTAACTCTTCTACGCTAACAACGATAGACAATGAAATTATTTCGAGCAATTCCCCTCATTATAACTTGAAGTAATTAATTTTCATTGTTAGTTTATATCATTTTATCAGTTAATACGTCTCAATATATGAGAAGATTATACGAAATATATTTATGAATGAAACACAACGAAAGACACTGCTCCAAAGAAAGTTTGCAATTTTCTTGATGGGAAAAGCTTAAGGTGTAATCTGCGTCCAAACTAAAACGATGAATACGTTCGTGAGTTTAAACGTCCGGCTACTAGTTCAGTCTTCACTCGCATAAATCACCGATACCTTCTTGAAATTCTCGTCAGCGTTTGGTTCCCGATAGCCAAATGTTAATTCGGATCGCGCTGCTTCAGCTACGGGATCAGGAATCACGATTAGCCTTAACGGTAGCACCCGGCCGACGACGACGGTAATGTCTTTCTGTTAAGCGAGTAACGCCTGCCTCGTTTCGACGACGACGACGACGATGACGACGACGACGACGGCATCCCTACCAATCGATCGCTTCTAGAATCGATCGTGGCACGGTGAGTGCGTGCGCCATCCTGTAACCGGCCTCGTTGCTTGTAGACAGAAAGTAAACGCTTTTAACCCCCTCTCTATTTCCCCTCCGCCCTCTTGTCACATATATGTGTTACATTTACGAAGGGATCGTTATGAAATCATCGTTTATTATATTTATTAGCGCGAAATGAAGAGCTGACATAATCGGGACGTCGGGTTAAAAAAACGTCGCATTTTGAACAAGAATCCATTTCGCTAACGGATTTGAAGAGTCTCTTCTGATTATTTGATTGTATTAACATGCCCTGAGTAGATATCATAATCGATAATTTGATAGAAATCTCTCGTCAAATCATTTAGAGATGTAATCCTCAACGAGTCATTCTTATCAAAATTGCAAATAGCACACGTGAATACGGAAAACATTTAAATTATTATCCAAGTGTCTGTGATGGCAAAACATTAGATAAAAGTTTATCGCGATCGAAAATAGCATCAGAATCTATAAATTGGTATCCGCATTAGAATCTATAACTCCCCTAATAACCTTTTTCCGTATGACATCATGTTACAGTGATGTAATGTAGCATACGCATGTATCAGAACTTTTCAAGCTGAAACCATCTCAAAAGCTTGTATTTTTATTATGAATATAACGTACTGTCCATCCTTTGTAATCAGGACGGTTAACATCGAGAGGGGGATTCCTTACGATTAGAGCATTGTCCGCGTCCGTGCGGAAGACTCCGGAAAGTATCGAAGGGAGCACGGGCCGCGACTCGACCTACCCCAACGTGATCCTGTTTACAGCAACCCTACTACCCTTTTCCTCTCGCATCTCTTCAGTCTCGACTTATCTAAAAGCCCTCTACCTTCCGCTCCTCCTTTCTCACCCTGCCACCCCATTCTTCTCTTCCGTCGTGAGAGTTTCCTTACTCACAACGCGCATTCCCTCCTTTCCTCTTCCCTCGCATCCCCTCCGCGTCCCTTCCACCCTTCCCCCGCCTCCCACTTGGTGCCCTGCGCACCGAGCCCTCCTCACCATCGCGCTCACGCTTTCTTCATCTCTCTCTCTCTCTCTCCCTTTCACACCCTCTCTCTCTCTTCAACCGACTTGCAAACGCGAAAGACCGACAAAGAGGCCGCGATAGAGAGGGGGACGAGAGAGGGAACGAGAGGGCAAACGGTGGGGCTGGCTCTCTCTGGTCTTGCGCGACGCGTACCAGTCAACCCAGAGCCACGGTCGCGCGACAGCCACGGTGCCCGTTAAAGGGATCGTTCGCAATCGACACAGTCCGCGATTTCCCTCAAGTGCCTCGCGGTATCTCTCCCCGGTCTCCCTGCCTCCTCTCCCACGCGAGCACCGTGCGCTCGGCCGTGCCCGTTTCGGAGTGACCCGCAGAGTGAGCCGCGTGCGTTCTCCAACATTGCGGAGTGACCGGCACTTTTGCAAGGTGCACCGCATCGCATCGCATCGCACCGCATCGCGTCGCGCCGCGCTGCGCCGTGCGACAATCGCGGGAAAAGGGGAGAGAGAGAAAGAAAAGAGTGCAATCTCGGGTTAGGCCCTCCGACACTCCGCGTGTCACCGATCGCTGCAACACTACCGCGTCCGCGGAGAGACCGATGGCACGCGGCGAGCCGGGGCCCGTCCTCGCGGTTACTCGGCCCGCGTGCGGCCCTCGCGCGCGGATAGTCGGGATGCGGAGGGGCTGCTCGTGACTGTCCGCGCGAGTGTGTCAGTCGACGCCCTGCGAACGGACCCGCGGAGTATCGGAGTGCCGGAGGTGGACGACATCGGCGACGCCGTGGCCGTCGTTGTCGTCATCGTTCTCGTCTTCTTTGCCCGCGACACCGTCGTGCACATCGTCGTCGTCGTCGTTAGCCGGCGGCGCCGCAACGAGAGGGAAAAAGAGGAGTATCGACGTTTTCTCGTGCCGGCGCCGGGGTGCCACCCCTTGCGCGCGGAGGGACCGCAGCGGCCGGCCCGCACGGGCCGCACGGCGCGTCAGTGAAAGTGAGTGATGCGAGCGCGTCCGCCGGTGTGGAGGTGGGGGAGGAGCGAGTGCGGCTACGGGGCGAGCAAGTGTCACCGCGACTTCTTCGGGGTTGTTTTTGTCCCCTTGTGATATCTCGACTCGCGTCCTCGGGGATTGCTGCGACGTTACGGAATTGTTCAGTCTGATGAACGACGACACAGTGGTGGGTTGCAGGGATAAAACTTATCCCTCGGCTCGTTTCGTGCAGGTTCGCCCTTCTCTCAGCGAGAGGGTGTCTTTTGGAAAATGCTGTACACATCGTAATGGTGCCAGATAGCGACGTAAAAGTTGAGGGCTGATGCCGCAGTACATTATCTTTCTCGTCAATGAAAACTTTGTATTGTCAAATAGGGTTACTATGTTTCCATTTATATTATGTTAAACAATTACACACACACATACACATGCACTATGATATCCTTTAGAAATCTCGAAACAATTAAAATGGAAAGATTTTATATGAATGTTACTTTGGCACGATAAAAGTAATTCAGTCATATTCTTACATAAATAGTTATCTAAATTAAATAGATTATTTCTTTACTACATTGAATTTTTCATTTAATATATTATATATAATATAAAAATTGTGTATTTTTAATACGTGCTTACCGTTAAATATAAATGTGTCCGATTTTTATTTACGCGATTGGAAAATCAGAAATAATGAATCTTATAACATTTTGCAGCGGATAGTAGGACAGTCATATTTAGCACTAAATGCAATAGAAATTTAAAGACATTTAAAAAAGTATAAGATGTGAAATCGAACTGTCTTTTATAGAAGAACTCGTATTTCGAGTTCTTCTATAAAATTATCGAGATTTCGTATAATATTACGAAAAAGTCTGATTTATTCTCCGGTATCTAATGAACCTCAATTAATAAATCTCTTCTTTCGCAAAAAAAAAAATTCGCTCGACTAAAAAAAGCTTGTTGATGACAGAGTATAATAGAATATAAATGATGTGCTTTTCATTTTCACATCATCGATCTTCCACAACTTTTCCCTATTCTCTTATATCTTTGAGCATTTCGCGATTTCGCGACATTTATACTGCTTTCTCTCCCTCTCCTCTCTTCGTTTCTGTCGTTCTTTCTCGCTCTCATTCTCGTTCTCTCGCCCACTCCAGCATTTACCTCCCGGTTATGGATATTATTAAGTAATACCTACATCGCACGCACGGCGATACAGACGCGCGAATGTATGCATGTATGTGCGCGAGCGCATGCTGCACGCAGGCGAATGGAAAAGCGCGGGTTCTCATTCTGGCGATATCTCGCATACGCGAGGCTATCACCAGAGATTTGTTCCTTTCTCAATGCGACTGAATATACGTTAGAAGAGCTAAGAACATTTCAATATGATAACGGATTGTCTGAGATGAAAATCAATACCAGAAGTATACATAGGGTGTCCGACGTATTTCATGTTATAATTTCGAATCGACTTCTCGTGTTACGATAAATTTGAAATCGCATTTCTTTCTCGATGAAACTTTCTCGTAAATTTTTTAGCATTACGTATATTTTACTTTTTATAGCAAATATTTCATTGCGGAAAATAGACAAAGCTTTTTGAAAAGTCTTACAAGAAATTATTGAAAGGATTCAATCTATTTGGTAATTAGGTTTGAATTTATATATATTGTGCAAAAATTGTGGTATCCTATAACTAGGCACGATGGAATAATTTACATGGTGTAATCATAAAATGTATATTAGAAGATAGACTATTCTCGTTGTTATCTACGACGGTGTCCTCGCGAGGCGACCGGAAGTGCTCACGTGACACGATGGGACGAAGACGATGATAGGAAACATGAAATTATACGCGAAATATCTTAAAATGTCGGGTATCGGTAACGAAATCGTCTTATTTATTAAATTTCCATTAAAAATAAATCGTGCGTTTGAAATTAAATGAAGAATAAAATCTCGTTATTGATGCCAAGTATCGATTCGTCCAAGAAATGTTTAATTTTAAACGGACCCTTAATCACGAATTTTTACATTTTTGCAATGCGGAGGTTGGCTGCAGATTTATTAAATGCGCACACTAATAATACATACTTTATTCATTGCTGATATCATATTAGGTATGTGACATTTAGTATATGCACGTGAATTTATTCGTGATTATAAACGTATTATGTTTATCGTTTGCAAGCTGTCTGGAGAATTATTTATTTACATAGATCAAGTTCGATGTTTCGCCGACTATTACCTTCGCCAAATGCATGAAATAACTATTCAATAAAGTCGCCTTTCTTAGGTCGCCAGGTAGGAATAAATGCGAGTCGCGTGCACGCGGTCGGGTCACCTGTATTTCTCTCTCTCTCTCTCTCTCTTCTCTCTCCATCTCTCTCTCTTCTCTTCTCTTCTCTCCTCTTTCTCGTGATAATAGCGATGCCGTAATAACGCCGCTGACACGCTCGTGCTAGAACCGAAGTATATGCTCGATGTATACGACCTAAATAAGATGCGATGCCCCCCCAGGGCGAAAGTAATTCACACGCGCGAACGGGAGCTCGTGCGCGCACACGTCGTACTTCACCGACTTTTAGGCTTTATTCGCTGTACTGTTCTGATAACATTTGCACCTTACTGCACCTGTCTTTACCGTTAGCGGCTTGGATGAATAAAACGATCGTGTAGTAATTAACTTAATTTTATTTATAATATTATGCTAGCTTAATATCGCTATTACACGTATCTCTATTTATATTTCATATTTTTAAAAATAATTAAAATCTAAACGTTAATTATATTTTAATAATGTAATGTAATAGGAAGGTAATATATATTCTACAGAAAATGTAAAAAATAATCGCACAATTAAAATCATCGATATATGTAAAACGTAACATATTACATATTTTATAATATTTTAAATATTGTTTATATTATATTTTATAATAAAATTATCATTTCTATTAGAGTTTTGCATACATAAAGCTTACCTAACTATGGGGTCATTTCGCAATTAAGATTTAATCACGCTAATTGAGGACTGAAAATTGAAATAAAAATGTAATATAAAGCAATTTTATTTGGCAATTTAATTATTACTACAAAACTATATATAATTGGCTTAGAAGCAATTTGCATATATTTGCCTCGTTCCGATATACAACGTGATCTCTTTGCTGCGGAGGAGATGCGCTAGACGCTACGCTAAAGCGAAGGAGAGACAGAGCGAGAAGGATAGAAATTGAGAGGGAGCATCGAGTCAGTAGGCTAGTGGGAACGTAAACCGTACGTACGGTACCGCGAGCCCTCTCCCTCTTTTCCTCTATCTCATACTTTCCGCCTTCCTTTCTCTTCTCTCGCAATTTTCTCCTTCCATTGTGATTCGTCGACATCCCCATACACACACACACACATACACATAACACATATAAATATATACATATATAAAAATAAAAATATATATGTATATTATATCTATATATAGTACATTACGCAGTGCATATATATAATTTCAATATTCTCGGGAGTATTTCACAGACAATTGTAAGACTTCCTTTTATAGAATTTCCCGAGATTAGAATTACATTAACATTTTGTCAATAGTCAGCTATTTAGGATTCTTAGATTGTTGAATCGTAGTACGCATACATCTCTTGATCAATTGATGTCCAGTTCTTTTTCGGAGTTTTAGTACAAATACATCTGTATTCTTGAAAATTTCTTTGCTGCTTTCGAATAATTAAAGAGCCGCAACAGCTATTCAAGCTTCAATTATAGTGTCGCGTGAAATTCCAATTATATACAGAAAATTACAAAAACGAGAGTCATTGAACAAAATCAAGACTCGACTTTCATCTGCCGATCTCATCGAGCAATTCAGCCGCATCATCAGTGTACACTTTTTTTGGGACACCCTATACGAGTGGGTGGTCGGCGTTGTGAAGCAGGCTCGCAAGCTCGGCCGGTGGTCGCCGAGCTTCGCTCGATAGCGATGCGCGGTTCCCCTCGACGCGAGCTCACCACTGCTTGCAACGCGGTTGGGATTAAAGGGGAACCATCGTGGTGCATGGAAATGCAGGATCGATGCGCCAGGAGTCGGCCGCTTTTTCACGTCGGCCGCAGATCGATCGCTCAGGATTGATGACACGATGTCAGGTTTTATCCACTTGCCATTTAAATTCTATGCTTTAACTTTTCATTCTACTTTCATCGGCCTTAAATGATTCTGTACAAATCAATTTTATATTCAAAAGCCGCGACTATTCTTCACGATACTCAATGTTCATACTCTTGGAGTACTCTACATACTCTACGTCTTTAATTTTTAAATACGTATTATGCATATATATTTATATACATATAACGCGTATTTAATTCCTATATATTGATTTTTGCAAAAAACTTTTGGAACAAATTAATTATAAAATATTCTTAAAATCTAAAATAAATTGTAAAAATTAAAATTATAAATTATATATTTATTTAATGTATCATTCATATTTATCATTTATCATTTTCTTATACATATATATTATTTTGTATTTATATTTATATTTAATTTGGCATTTATAATTTTATAAGAGTTATTTTCGTTACTCTATCACTTTAGAAAGTTGTTTTGCAAACTTTCGAGAGGATTACATAAATGTGTCTCACAATTTGGAGTTTGCATCGTTTCTCCGAAGTGGTCTGTTAGTCTCATTAATCTGTATTTCGCCGCAATTTCTTCATCATGTGTCGCCAGCGTTTTCTTCTAATCGTTAATTCTACGAATATTAATTTTCTCGCTATCTGGTGAAATTAAAATCTTCCTCTACCCGAAATGAGACAGCACGAAACGATCCGATGGAAGTTGTAATCGCCAATCGAGTGAGAGCTAACTTTATGCTTTCTCCTTCTCGTATCTTGAAACTAAGGAAATATATAGCAGATGAGTCAAATGCGAAAATATATTTGCAATAGGTCTCTGCTTATCAAATTAACTGTATTCAAAATTTTAGATAAAGAAATTATTTTTTTATTGAAATTTTATTGAAAAATATATTTATTTCAAGTTGAAATTGAGATAATAGCGTAGAACATGCAACGTATGAAAATTATTATAGAGTTTAAAGTTTTTGTTTAAAATAAATTTTATTCGTATTAATCTCTGAAATTTTATGATAAACAGGTAAATTTTATTCATGTAGATTTACAATATGACACAATGTAGATTTTATTAATATTTTTGATCTCTTGAAAACTTTCTCCTTGCATCAAAATTACCCTCGTGCGCGCGCACATATATGAGAATGTAGGAAGATAAGGTAACAATATCATCATATATAAGATAGCTCTCGCGCGATCGGCGCGATGGCAACTCCTTTCCAGATCGAAAGCGAGAAGGGAAATTCGACGAAGCCATGTCACGTCGTCGGGTGCTCGCGCGACTTCCGACGACAGCAACGACGGTTACGCAGACAACGGCCACGGGAAGCACGGCAACGACCGCGATAACGGCAAACGAAGCGAGCGCGACGACGTTAACGACCACGACGAGTACTCGACTCGGCGTGCTGCGACTTCGGGGTGACTAGAGTGAGAACACCATCGGTACGACCATTAAAGCCAACGACAACAGCGACGACTGCCACGGGGGGGCGAGTGATAGTACGCGATAAATCGTGTCACGTTGCAACGTCGTTGGGGTGGCGTGGAGGAGACGGAGAAGGAGGGGAAGGGAGGAGAAGAAGAAAAAACGGACACGACGAAAGGGAACGGAACCTCTTAGCCGGTTTCGGATAAACCGACCGAATAAACTGATCGCGAGTGTTGTACCGTAGTGTTTACTAGACCTATCACCCTGCGAAGAGCAACAGTGGTGCATCGGAGAGCGAAGCGAATCTTCGGGATTGACGCGGTTACGCGACCGCGGATGTTACGCCGGGCCGGCGTAGAGCGCCCGGTGTTTCAGCAGGGCATCAGCCTGGCAGACGTCAGTCCATACCGTCACCACGGCGTTCAACATGTTCGAGATGTGGAGCGCGGTGAGTTCCAAGCTGGAACACTCCGCGACCTCCTCGGGCTCGCCGTTGCCGTTGACCTCGCACGCGCCCCAGACGCCTCACACTTCGTCAGGGAGCATAAAAGGTAAAGAGGTCCGACTGAAGTTTTTATGGGGTTGAACGTGGAACTAGGAAGGGGGGGGGGAGATCTGTAATATAATTGTTAGAATATATTACAAGCCGATTGCACCGACACAAGTTAACTAAACACTAAATTGAATTAATTTTCTTTCCCTGCCTGTTTATAGTATAAATAAGATTTCTTAGGTAAGAATAGTGCGCACCACTGTCTTATAATTATTTAACTTAATTTATGTGTACAACCAACAATTATGATTTCATTCATTCATTTCAACGACATCCGGTAATCTTAAATTGCTTCATCGAGTTTTAGAAGGCAACGTGAAATGAAGTAAATTAATACAATTATAAATAGATGGAACTATCTTAACACTGTGGAAATTTAAAAATATTTTCTAGTCCCGGACATTCGCCGGAGCTTAAGATTTCATGGAAAAAAAACGAATACATCGTATATTAGGATACTCGATCTTTAACCCTTTATGCTCATATATCATCTACATGACGAAATAGAACGAGACGTCTGATCGCGATTCGACGTGAATTATAAAATCCCATTAATCATGGGTGCGTCGAACGTTGTAATAAATCTCACGTTACACATCGCTGTGGCATATCCATTTGTGCTCGAATCGTTCGCTTACGTTTTTAATATCCACTCATACAACGGCAGATAATCAATACCAAAAGTTACCTTTCGTGAAATAATTAGCATACTAATTTGCAATATGAAACGACATACCATATTCATCTCGTAACGATTAAGTCTTCAATGATTTTATTTCAAAAACCTTTAATAAGATTAGCATTATAAATCACGAATTGATTAAAAATATGATATACTTTGTTGAATGTCCACTGGTAAAAGTAAAATATTAACTGTCGCTGGTGCAACCATCGACACGAGTGCAATTGCGCTTGGTTCAAAGGTATCCATTGCGAAATCAATGCATGGCCGTCGTCTCCGTCGTGATCGACGTTCGATCCGTATATACTGTCGTATTATTAACGATCCTCTCGATTAGAGCCGAAGCGCTTGTATGCCGCACAATCACGTTCTCCTTTATTATTGCACTTTTTTAAATACAAAAGTAAATCTGTTTACGTATGACCGGTAAAAGAAGCGAAAGAATGTTTATTAAACTGTTTAATTTCATATAAATATATTATAAGCAAATAGAAACACAAAAGAGTAGATGAACTATAAACTAATGGAAAAAATATTTCTAATGATAAATGCATCAATATACATGATGCATATATCTTATTATAATTAATAAGTTTAATATATTATTTAATTTAACGTGTTAAGTTTGTATATGTATTTATTTATTCACGAAGTATGGTATATTAATTATAACTGCACAAATCGTAATTAATTTATAATTATCGTTGTACGGTTAATTTATAATTAGCGTTTATGACGCAAAGCAGCTTTCTAATAAGGGTAACCCAAAAGCCGCTACAAGATGAAAACAAATTTTAATTAAAATATTTTTTTCATTATTCTCGCTTGGAGTAATTATGTAACTAGTTATTTTCATGTTTTTCATTCGAATTGTAGTTTGTGCACGCGAGGTTGAATGAAAAGTGAAGGCTGACTCATCTTAGGGCAAATCTATTTGCAAGGGCGGCGCAAATTCGCCGTTAGGAGACTCGCTCCCGCGTCCTCGCGCGTCTTCGCAGTACAATATTACCAGTCGGCCTCACACGGGCGTTCTTCTTACGGAGTTTTGCGCAACCCGTTCTTACGTGGGTACTTTCGCTTTGCATAATTCGCTCGGCATCGTGCGTTTCGTATCGAGTATTCGTATTCGGGACGACCGCGAAGCGTGATATCGTCACTTTTAGACATCTGCGAACCTTGTACAAGTTCTCTCTTTCTTTTTCCCCCCTCTCTCTCTCCTCTTGTCTCTCTTTCTCTTTCTTTTTCTTTTCTTTTCTTTACAGACAACTATCTTTTTCATATTACATATTACATATTACATGTATTAATGATCTTTGATTACACGAAAATAGTCGCGAATGTCATTTTTCGAAACTTACTTTGTTTAGACTGCTCTGCATTCGGGAAACTTTTACTTGTAGGATTTGTTATGAACTTCCAATTTCTTTTTCAATTTTAAATTCTAGAAAGAGAGTCCACACAATTTTTGCATACCAAATTTTATTGCTTCACAGATAATCGTTTTCAGTAAATTGTGGTTTGAAGAATGACAAATCTCGCTATCCAAAATATCTTTATAAATTTTTTAACTTTTTATTGATCAAATTTTTGCTTCGTATATTTCTTTGTTATTATAAGACTCTTTTTACGTTTCATTTAATTTTACAAATTGTGCATAACTAATATATGAAAGAAAATTTTGTAGTTATAACAATATCTAAATAAAGAATTTAATATGACACCAAATATTAAATAAAAGAAGATATTGGAAAGATGACAATTATGAGAAAATACGGAGCGTTGTTTTTACAGATATATTCAATGACGTTTTCATTGGATAACATTAGTAACCTCGTTTTGGTGTTAATCAAGTTAACCTAGTTTTTGCTTTGTAGATACCCGAAAAAGCCACGATTCGTATACTATAATATTAGCATATTGGATAATAATAGACAAATACATAAATCTCGAACGGATGTCGGATAACAGAGATGCAACGATTTCATAATCAGAATCCTTGAACTGCGTATATAATATTACAACGGTAATTATATCATCGGTAATTGGTACAATAATGCGATTATCTTTATTAGAAGGATATCTATAATAGGAATGCAAATACATACATTGTAAATATATTTTAAATAACAACTACATGTTATATAATTAAAGATAAGAATTGTAAGGTTCTTACAATTTTTTCTATCTTTCCATTTTATGATTGTCTTGAACAATTTGAAATAGATTCTTTCCGTAACGTGCATCTAATATATTTAAATTTTAAAGAATATTTTTATAGATTATTATAATATTTGATTATAACATAAATATAAACTATTGGGTTAATATTTTACTAATATATTACATGGCCCTATTTCTCAAATATATATATTCCAAATTTAAAATACTCTCTGTGAATAATATGTAGAAGAAAATTATGGCTTTTTATAACTTTTAACTGGAAAGTTATTTATAATGTTTAATGTCATTTTTAAAAACTATTTATAATCTTTAACAAGGTATAGAAAATCAATCGTGTATATACTCCTTGGGTACCAATTAAAGATTTAATTATAACGTTATAATTAAAGATTTAATTATAACGCAATAAAAGAGGAGTAAAAGACTATTCTCTTGATAAATTATAACATTATTTTGTTAATCGTCCGTGATATGAAAGAAGTGTTGATCACTTCGCGTGAGAAATTGCAATCATGTCGCGTGAAAAACTACAATGTAAGATAGTATAAATTAATTATTTGATATACTCTTGGAAACTTAACTCTAACTTAATATGAATCATTGAAATAATCAACAAATTAATTTATCTTTAACACATTAGTCGTAAAAGAGTAGTCATTAATTGATGAGAAAACTTCTCATAATCAAACTATACAACTAATTTCTAATATTTTAAGCATTAGATTACAATTTAAAAAGTAACATTTATAATTAAATTGTTTTATTATACTTATAAATATCCAATTTCTTATTATTTACATTGAATATAGAAATCTTATATTCAGTATATTTTATATTTTATATATTTATATATTGAATATTACTTAATATTTATTTATTTATTATTAATATTTATACAATAAATTTATATTATATATAGTCAGCAAAATAGATATCTCGATATTTCTTCTTATTATATTGTTANTATATGTCCAATATGCATTTACTCAGTCAAGAAGTCCTTTCCTTTTGCCGAGCATTTTGATGTTTATTTGGCTTCTTAAATGGTTAAATCGACAACGCGCGAAATGAGCGATCGCGGCGAACGTGCATCGATTTCGCAACGAAGAGCCTTCGAACCGGTCCGTTCGCTCCGAAAACGCGCCACCGTTCACCGTACAAGCGTATCTCACGTGGTCACAGCTTTCACCTGCGAAAAAATATCCTGACCGTCTGGCCGATGTCCGACGACAAAATCAATCGAAAGTTCGTCATCGTAATCGTTGTCATCTCACGACGCGTTACGTTAACTTCACCGAAACGGCAAGAGCGTTCTCTAACTTTTCTCTTTCGCGTCATTCGGAATTTCGATGTAACGTTTTATTCGTGAAGGGTTAGCTAACAATAAGTAAATTGATGAAAATTTTATGAGAAATCTCCGAAAGAGACAAACTCAGAGAGAGAGCCATAAGTAGGATATTTATATGATCAAAATGTGGCAATATAAGGAGCTATGATACATTTTAATCGCAAAAAAAAACATTCCGTAAAAGAGAGATGCAAATGAGAAGAATATTTTGTCTGTATATAGGATTCCCAAAAAATACAAATTCTCTGGCCAATTCGGATGGAATATTTAATAATAATATAAATACAAACTAATAATGCCATCTATTAAGTAAATGGCACAATGCAACCTTTCTAATATCAATTATTATACAATATTAATATATAGCAAATAAATACATATATTTATATTTAATAATCAATATAAGATTATATTTAAAAAAAAAGATAATTAATTATTTTATTATAATTGCACATTATTCTTATCGTTATTACCTCATTTAACCAAAGATTTGAATTATCCTTGACCTAATAATTACACTGAAGCAAATTGACAAATGTACGCTCGTATGTTAATTAATTCATATGTACGTAGTCAGTTAATCTCTTGATCGGTAGTAAGATAAGTACGACAGTACAAAAGGCGCGAATGGAAATGCATTACGAAATAGGCGAAAGGGATAATAGTATTATTGACGGCGAAAAAGTGGAGAATACATTCTTCGGTTGGAAGTTGTTTACAGCTGCGGCTATCTTGCATTGCGAGTACTCGATTGCCTCGTTGAGCGTTTTATCTCGCAATTCCGCGGCGATAATTCGTCGGCGATGCGAAAAGTCAATCGGCAGCGCGAGAAGCGGCGTCGCTCGCCATTATCATTTGAAATTGTGCGCCACCCCGCTAATAAAATATCGCGGAGTAATTTATTCATGGAACGGTACAGCGGAATTTATTTCTACGTACTGTCATCGCTGTCGGTCGTCGCGCAAAGCGCAGTCAATCTCATGCTCTTCGTTATACTTTTATAACGATTCACCGCCCTTTGATGAATCACTTTTTCATCGTTATATAAACGATAGTTAATTTTATTGAATCCGTGTCATCTGTTGTGTTTAAATTTCATTGTTTCTGAATTTTTCATTATGTTGCTTACAGTATAATTCTGGAAATAAGGTATTGATATATCCAATATTCGATCGAGATATCGTCACTAAGCATTTGATTCATTCATAAGTCTGCGCAGCTTCCTTTTCGCTCGTTATATATAAAAATTCTGTTAAAATAATCGTGATAATAAATGATTTAAATGATTTACTTACACATCCAATTATAAACAAGTGATAAAATTAGATATGGGATAAATTATAATGAAATAATCACGTTTTTATGAAAAAATAGAACGAATATGGCAATATGCAATCTATTTCTCCATTTTTTTCTTCTTTTTTCCTTTTTTTTGTATACTATATTATACATATATGCAAAATATATTCGAATAATTTCACTCTATCACTGTTTCATAATTTTATTAAAGAAAAGTCTATTGATAATTACAGCATATGAATTACAGTCAATTAAATCTTCATTTTAATTATACTTATAAATAAAATCTCTCTCTCTCTCTCTCTCTCTCTCTCATTGCAACTTTTTTAACAAACTTAATCTTGAATAACATATTTACATATAAACAAACACGAAATAGAGTGGATACAGTTTTGATTGAATTATAATAAACACGATTCGTTAAATACGCACCAAAAAAAATGAGATGCGGCTAACAAATATGAAATCAAAAACGAAATAGTTACTTATGAAATCGTCGATGTAGTTGTTACTGTCGCTGCTACTGCAGCTGCGGTTGCAGTTACAGGAGGGTCGGCGATGATGGTGGTGGTGGCGACGACGGCGGCGGCGGCGTCAGCGGTGGTGGCGGCGGCGGTGGAGGCAGTAACGGTGGAGGAGAACGGAGGTGGAACGGAAGCGTGGGTTCCCAGATCGATAGTTGCGCGGCCGTGCAACCGGCGGGCGCTTCTCTCGTTGTGTCGACGTCGTCGTCGTCGTCGTCGTCGTCGACGACGACGACGACGATGCTACCGCCACCGCCGCCGTCGCCGTCGTCATCGACGACGGCGAAACGTCGATACGCTCGCACGTGCACCGTTTCCGCATCGTCCGAAAGCGCGAGCGTTTCTCTCCGCCGAGAGACAGAAGGTTGGGTAAAGAGAGAAGCGGGACGAAATGAGGGGGGGAAGAGAGAGAGAGAGAGGACGGAGATGTAAAACAATGCTTCACTGCCGTTTTGTAATATCTCCCACTCTCTGTGACGAGAGAGAGACGAGGCTTTCCGGCTCGTCGATGCAAACGCTCCGTGTTAATGGAGTGCAAGAATCTCCAACTCGGTGAATACCGCTGGCTTTTCGTATATACAGTGAAACGACTAGGACGGCGAAGAGACCGTTGTCAATTTTTAATGCAATCTCTTGTGTATTTTTTAATGTTTGAAAAAAATTGGAAAAAAATATTATTATGTATCCGTTACAAGTTCGAGATTAGGAATAAAAACTGAAGATTTCTACTGTTTGACTTTTCTCCATTACAAATTTCCAGCTTTCCCACATTTAATTTAATTATGATCTATTTTTTTTTAAATTCTTTCATTTCATTTGTACTATCGTGACGCGAAAATGAAAATGCAACGGAAAGTCAATTGTTTTAGAAGCCGATTATTTTGAAAAGCCTCTAATGGAGCAATTTTGTTGTACTCAAAACCCATTCGAAATATTACACGATCCAAGAGAATCGCGAAACGCTCAAGGTTCTAACAGACCTGGAAATCCTGTGGCAAAAGGAAAACTTGCAAATCGCAGGATATGATATGGAAAAAGCCCCGGTAATGCCTTGCGAGACGTGAACGAGTTCAGTGTAGTTTTTACTTCCTGTGCTTTCGTGCATTGAAAATGTGGGGAATCACTGACATAATGTGTCGACGAGTCGGGAGATTCTCGAGGAGGAAGTTACGAAGCGACGTGCATGCGCCTTGGGAGTTAACGCGAACCTCCTTAAAGCGGGATATCCCGATATCGCGTGAGCTTTAGGTACTTTTACACTCCCTATTATGGAACTCTCGCATGATTTACAATATAAAACCTGGTATTACGCTATAAGAACTATAATCTCTGTGTACAGCTTTAGGTCCATTATCGTCTTTAGAATTATCTTCGTCGCTTATTGAAATATCTTAAAGAAATACGCAATATTTCTTTCTCGGGCAAATACGAATATTTATTAGGGAGAATTCAGAGATACGCGAATGTGCGGGCAATGATACGCTTGATCAAAGGGTACGATTCGCTTGAAACTATTTCGCTAAATGGCGCTCTCTCGGTATCGATTAAGGGCGTGAAAAGGGAGCACAGAAAGGGAAGATCATCGATCGTCTGCACGATCTCGGTGAGCTGTAACGCGATCGGATGTAGGACAACATTGCGAGCATCTTGGCTCACCGACATCGTTACCGATTTAGACCTATCTGTACATACCTGTACGACCGTTGTATCATTAGGCTCGTTAGCAGTGTCCTTGCAACTAAACGTCTAATACCTCCAGTAGAACATCGGAAAGTCGAGATCCTTTATATATCAAGTTACTTTGTACGTATATTCTTTTCTTTGGCACAGTATCGTTTCTTACGTTGAAAACAAATGTTAAATAATAGAAGAAAAATATTTTTAGATATTCTAAACGTTCTTGATAACCGTTGAAAATTATTTCATGATAACGAGTTGTAAAAATGGATTAGTGTAACTAATGTTTGTATAAAAGAAATATAGCATGAATTTACATAATGTAGAATGAAAAAGTTTTTTTGCATTATAATTCCTTCTATGGAAAAATATTAATAATGAAGATAATATTAAATATAATGAATATAATTAAGGAATTAAAAAATCAAAACTAATCTTAGAAACTTTTAAATCAAAGGCTCAACGACAAATAAAATGTTAGATTGTTAATTTACAAACCGATAAAAAAATTTAATTATCCATTATGCAATGATTTTTATTGAGAACTTTTTTTATTAAAAAAACTTATTACACACTGTTTATGAGAAAAGATAATGTTGACACAAACTTTCACTGAAGGAACATCATCTCGGGATTTATCGGAGAAAACGCTGTCCAAGTTTAATGTAAACCTTACGTAATACGTTGTATGAAGAGGGAGGCTCGCAGGGAGGGTTGCTGCCGGAACTATGCAGGGGATGGCGGAGGGAACGGAAGCAGAACAGGGCAAGGTGGAGCTTTAAATATCCTCATAAGATTGAAAAATCGATCCACTTTGATCATTTCTGCGATTCGAAAACAAAATTCTGAACGCATTATATGAATAAAATTTCTGTTTCTGAAATACTTATTTAGCTACATGTAGCAAATATGGTAAAATGATATTTACAAGATATTTCAACTTCACAAAAATGATAATTTTGATGTGAGAAAAATTTTTAAAGTATGTTTTTATCGATCAATTTTAATTGCAGAAAATCAAAAATATAACTTGCAGTAATAACTTAGAATAAATATATTCTTGTAATATTTTTCTCGCAATGTATTTTCAAAATTAAATGGGAAGGCGGTTGATCATTTTCACATCAAAATACCATATATTTATATTAACAAATTAGCTTTCTATGAACTCATCGCGACTTATTATCGCAAGATGAAATATAAATTGAAAAAGATGAGACGTTACGTTAGTTTCCAATTCATTCTAATAAATGACACAGACTCGTATTTCCTTTCAAAATGATATAACTTCGTTCAAGAGGAGATTAAGTTCTTCAAATCGTTAACACGCATTTTTCAGGGCAGTAGAAGACCGCGGGGGTGGGTTTAGCTTTCAGCTGTACGACGGATAATGCATGCTTATAACGGAAGCACGATGAGGACGGCGCGGAACGAGGGGGGGGGGGGTTGTGCAGGGTGGAGAAATCGATTCCGAGGAGCGTCGTGTTTACTCGATGTCCGCGTCGCGGCGCATTGTCGTTGCGATTTCGCGCTCGAGCACGCAAACTTCGTATTTTCCTGCCTGCACGCGCCACAGACAGAGAGCGAGAGTAGAATAGAGCAGAATGGCATAGAATTTGTGGCCTATATATTTTTAAGACTTTTCATATCGAGGACTGCAAACTCACAAAAAATATACTGAAGAAATATCAAAGTAACAAATGCCTCAGAAATAAAAATAAAGATAGAGATTTATTACAGAAAAAATATAGAAATATATGTTATGTTATATAAAGCTTTAAATATACATATATAATATTTATTATGTATATGTTTAACATTTTATATAACATTTATGCATATATAATAAATATTATATAAAATATATAATCTTATATAAAACTAAAATCTTGTATAAAATTAATTATTAATATAAATATCTAAGCTACGCAATCTTGTCTAAATAATGAACACTTTATAAATTGTGATTAATAAAAATAAAATTAATATAAAATCAAATAAATAGTAATATTACAGATCTCATTGTACAAAGTTAGCCAAAAGAAATTAATAATTTCAAACATAACAAAATAGTACAATGAATGCAGAAAATAAGCAGATATATAGTTAGTACAAATTATAATCAAAATAATATAATGAAATATTAAATATAATAAACGCGCCTAAAAGAGGAGCGTTGAAGATGTAATTTATTTGATTTTTAATGAAATTTAATGGTCTGAAATAAATTAGACGGGCAGAGAAAAGAAGAAGGAGCAAGAATAAGAACGAGAGAAGGGCGGGAGGAAGAGGGAGAGCCGAGAGAAAGACGGCCGGTTTATGTAATCGCATCCTGCGTGAATATGATAGTCGGATCTCGTCCTGGTGCTTATTTACGTACAAAGTACGCAACGTGACTGTCTTTTTTATTGGGGCCGTGGTAGAGGTGTTGCGTAGCGAGGAGACTTTAAACGATACTACAAAAAATTATAAGAAAGAGAGAGCTCGCGATCACTATCGTGTTGTCACTGCCAGTAAACTCCTATCAGTAGCGACTTAACAAGAACGCTGCTTAGCGGTCCATTGATCTTTTCAAAGGTAAAGGTCCACTCTTAAGCGTTATTACATCACTGCGTTTGGTGTCATGGCATCCAATGTCACAACATAAATCACTGAGAATGATCCTTTCGTCATAAATAATAATAAGATACTACAAAATGTACTCAATATTTTTGGTTTCTAGAACTCAAAAAGTTCGAAAAAATATCGATATTTATGAATCACAGGTGAAAATCAGAGAAACGGAGAATTTAAAAAATTACACATTCTATGGTAATCTGTGGCCGACTTTAAGAAAGCTTCAACTATAAAGCTTGATCAATTGTAAGAACAATACGCTTTGAGACTTTCGATCGTGTCACAACTTTTTAATACTCAACATTAGATCAATACAGTGAAACGAGAACGGCCGATGTCGTTCTATAACTCTGAGGTGAAAGAACGAATATCCTATATATGTATATGTTCAACATTTCCTGCCTTCTGCTTGTAAATTATAGAATAGCATCGTTGTTCTCAAATCTTTAGTAATTGATGTATCCTCATTCTTCTAGCAGCTATGGCCAGCAAGAAGTCAATGACAATTTGCGTAATGAGATCGTTTTTATGAAAAATTTATTGAGAATATTATTTTTGAATATTACCTCAATTTTCCTATTGTACATATAAAATACAAAAGTATGGTGCAGTACATTAAAACAAAAACCTATCACAGAGAAAAGGTTAATAGAAAAGTAATTTCCTATCTGTCCGATAGACGTCGAATAGAGACAGCTTACTAAACGGAGAATACGTGGTGTAGCGTAATACCTGTCGCATAATTCCACCACAGTCCCGCAATGACACCTGCCATTTTTGCCTTCGGCTACACGCAAGAATATCCCATAATCTAGCAGGCGTCGTCGAATCACGCGCGTTCGAAACTAAATTCGAATGAAGACTCCGTATTAAAAAAAAAAATCAAACTATCGGAAATATTGTTCAATAAAAATTCAGTTTTTTTAAAAACATATAATTGTTTTTATAATACAAATATACATGCATAGAAAGAACTGTAAAATATAGAAATATCGATCCAACACTTGTAATAATAATCGTAACTTAAGAAAGATTTAAAAAGATTAGTATTAGTCTTGTATTAGAGTAATAATGAATATTTTTTGTTTATCATTTCGTTGCTTCTTGTTTGGATTTAAATAACCAAATAAATATCTAATATTAGAGTCACTATGTGTTGAATATTATATTATATATTAATTATACATCAAAATATACTAAAAATAACACATCCAGCATGTCATCCAGCATGAAGTACTTGCTCATTAAAACTGCATATAATGCCCATTCTATAAATAAATATATCCCATTCGAATTTCACATTTTATATTTCATTTATAACAACTTTATATTTTACATTTTACATAACGAAATTGTACATGTCTCTTGTGCTCCGTGACGTTTATTCTGTTATTAACGTTACGAAACGTAACAAAAAAATGTTAATTTTATTACATCTTATGGCATATATTCTACTTATTCCACGACTAATAACAAGTAATGTAAAATTATCGCGATCCTATTTCCTATACAAAGTATATTTCACATTATATTCGATACAACTTTATACGAGACAGCGCGAACAATAGCAATAAAGAAAACAATACGGCGCAGTAACAATAATATCGCGGCTTTTGCCGTGTTACCGCCGGCACCGACCGGCGACGGTGGCCGCGGCGGCGACGGCGGTTCGATACAAGATCGAACTCGCTGTCGCGAGGAGAAGAGGATCGAGAACCACTGCACCGAGCAGCCTTGGCTGAAGTTGTCGAACCCGCGACCCAGTTACACGCTCGTACTAACACATGCGCGCGTCTCACCCACACCTCTCGGAGGTGCATGCACTGTGCAGTGCGCGCCGATGCGCGCACGCTGCGGCTCCCCTCGCTGTACCCCTGCCGCCTCGACGCTTCGCACTCGCGCGCGGGCGCGCTCGCTCACTCGCTCGCTCGTCGTCGTCGTCGTCGTCCCCCGTCCCACTTTCCGCCTGTCTCTTCCCTCACGCGCGCGCTGACTCGCGCGCTGCCTCACACGCTCGCACACGCATCGTCATCGCCGTCATCGACTTTCCTCCGGACTTTCGGCCTCTCCTCCGTAGCCGGCCGATGCAAAAACNGACGCCGACGCGCCGCGCCGCGCGGCGCCGCGTCAGTCGAGCCGGTTGCCAAAAAGGTGCGTTTCGCACCGCGGGCGCTGATAATGGGAATCGCGGGAGGTGCGTCGCGACGCCGGTTCTCGTCTTTCGACGCGCGCAAGATTGTGTCCTGCGCGTTCTATACAATCTTTACATCTTTATTGATCTTGATTTTGAAAGATGTGATTTATATGAGTAATATTGTCACATGTCGGAATACTTACGCTTGCATGTTTATTACATCATCGTAGATGCAATCTGATTTATTTATGACTATTGGGAAAAATTGTGTTTATGAGAGCTGTGATTGTACATTAACCCACACGAGAACTAAATCTGTTAAGTTGGAGATTGGCATGCTTTCACGATTTTTAATAGACTTTTCAAAATAAATTATTGCACGTTTTGTTTTTAGAAATCGTACGTTTATAAATTCATGGCTTGAGAATTAGGCTTTATATTTTCAGATGTTCGTATATCACTGCTTTAATATTTCTCTATTATTATTTGTGTGATATTTGAAAGGTATTTTTCTCATGTGAAAAATATCTTTTTGATAAACGTATTAACGATACTGATGATTCCACATCTATTTGTACGTAACTAGATTTCATTTTTTAACGAAATATTATTCTTTTTCTCTAGAAAATATTCCCATTCTCTGCTGAGATAATTGAAATTATTAGAAAGTTTAGTGTCCGTTTTAGCGTCTGCGCATACTAGATGTTTACTACTGCTATGTTAAATTATCTTTCCCCATAAAAAAAACTTCTTCCTGGATAGAAACGCTCATGTTCTCCCATTTGTTCGTTATATATATATTGTTGGGTGTCTTTTCATTTTACAATAACAAAAAAAACATCTCTACATAGTTTCTATAATTAAAAAATGAAAAAGTTGACCCGTTTCTTATACTATAATTAGATTACTGAATTCGATTCACATCACTGGTTATCTCAATCTTACAGATGCAAAATTGCTTTGTGATTATCACGGTTATTAAACAGTTATTGGATTTTAAATTGTATATTTACTTGTTAAAAATTCGAGTAATCTTGTATCAACATTTGCTCTGTGATACGGAATATCGATCATTTTATAAAAAAAAAAAGAATTTCAAAAGTTACGTTATTTCACTTATTATCACAATGTAAATAAAATTGGACTTGCATTTTTGATGACATTATTAATCATCTTATTAACAAAACAGGAATCGCTGTCGCGTTATTAAACAGAGAGGAACATCGTGTAACACGCCACAGTTCTACAGTTACATTCTAAAGTATAATATTAAAAAGTTAGCACCGCTCTTCGGAATATAAAATACCGCATTCTGCTTTTAACTTCGTGGTTAACCTACATTCTACGGGTAACGAGGGCGTCTACCAATATTAAAGTACGTTTATTCGCGTACATCTTATCGATCGTGCGTTTCGATCGACTTTACGTGCATTTCTGCGGTAAGGGCGATGTACCCATTTTCGAATGAACTTACCCTCGACATTTTCACATTTATCGTACATTGTCTTCTGACGGCTCGAATTAACGCATTAAATATTCGTGTTACATACACTGTGAAATCTTTAGCGAGATATATAATTCCCGAGAAACTGATACCTATATGTTCGTAAAATTCATAAAAGCTTACATAAATAAAGATCGCTGCATTTCCATTTTTGAGAATTTTATTTCAACTGTAAATATGTAACACGTATCATCCATTATTTTCTTTTATGCTTTTAACTTCAATCGTAGTAAGATTTCATTTTGAATCTTTAAAAATGAACCTGTAAATCAACATCTGTGTGGTTCGCACATAAATTTCAAGCGTAAATGTCTTTCTCTTATTGTCGAAATATACGATTACCATTTTTAGAACCGTGTTGTAAAAATTATAGCTTCTGATAAATTAAGCGTACTAAATCTGCATTGGTTCACAACGTTGCTCGCTTGTGACGCTCGTTTGTATCGCATGTAATATCAGTCATTACATCTGCAATTACTCTAACGAGAAAAGCGATCATTTGGCGTAATACGTGTCGAATCGCTGCCAGAAATGTTCGCGCGATCGACCAATTACAACGCCGATTACACACGCACACCCACGTGTTTGCACGTAATGCATGATCCTGTCATTAAACAGCCGGCGATTATAAAACTACGGCGATCCTTCGATGATTAACGAATTGTATGAGTAAATGTTTTGTCCTTTCAGCGCGAAAAGCTTTAATTTTTTTTTCAAACGTAAATCATATAAAATATGAAAAGTGAGAGAAATTAAGTTTTATGAAATCCAGTAAAAATAAATGCATACATTAATTATATAAATGTACTTTATACTTTAATCAAATAATAATTAATAATAAGGGCTTTCTATCATTATTTGATTTATACTCTAATCATATCATTCTTAATCAATTAATATATACTAAAATTTGATATCGTACGTTATAATTTCATCGAACAGAAGATTATTCGCCTTACGTCCCACTACGTAATGCACTTACAAGGAATTTGCAATCGCATAAAGCAGAAATCGTGCAAGAAATGTAGTACATAAATGAAGAAATATGTATATTGAACATTCCAATCTAGCTCGGAGTTATTAACAGAACGAATAAGTCTGAAGGAACGTGTTCGTTCCGGAAGTTTTTTTACGCGTGCCGGATTCCCTGACGGTCGACGGACGATGCGGCTGACGTAAAACGTGAGAGCTTACGAGTGGCGCGTAGGTGGATGCAGGTATGTAGGTACGTGAGAAGCGACGTAGGCGAGAAGCATTGCATCGCCGCCACGTAATATTCAATCATGCATTTCACCCGCGCACCACGGGCCTTCGTTTTGCGGCGAAGGCGACGATACATCAGCAATTCCTGAGTTTATCAGGACAAGCTGATATTCATTATCTCGTTTCTGCGACAAAATTAAACACATATACGATCCATCTAAAAATTATTAACGGAATCTATGAAACAATGGAACGCGTAAGAGCAATATTTATGTCGGAGAATTAAAAAAAAAATCCATATTTGTCGTAACAAAATCTTTGAGCGTTCTTCACTTTTTTCTTTTTAATTAATAATAATGTTTCTTTTAATTAATAATAATGTTTCTTTTTAATTAATAATAATGTTTAAATTTTCAAATTCAACAAGATAAGATATTACACTGAAATTTACAGTGGGGACAAAAATTTACATAGAATGTTGCTAAAAAAAATATGTACCTATCTATATTTCGATATTGGACTCAGACGAAAAAAATGGAAGCTTTGTGTTTGAATACCATTCCTCTCTATCTCTCTATTTCTCTCCCCCTCCCCCCTATCTCTCTCTCTCATTTAAATATCGCATTTCTAGACCACGACCTTCTCCCGCGCGCTCGAGACGGTTCATTGAAAATACCGGAATATCGCGTGCTTAATAAAATCCCATACGTATGCCATAGCGCTCGCTGCCAGCTATTACCGACACAACCGACGACGCTCGTACTTCGTTATTGCGCACGGGATCGCGATACGAATGCGAAATCACCGAGGACTGTTCCGCGAACGCGCGCTCCTCGCCGAACCGAAAGTCGCGTTTTCTCGAGGCTGCGACGATGCGGCAGCCAGTGGAATTGCGACACGAGTGGAGTAAGAAACCATAATCCGACTTGGCGTAAAAAAAAAGAAAAAGAAAAAGCGTGTTCTCCGAGGGGACGGAAGCGCGAATCGCGCTCCTCGCATTGCGCATTTCCTCGGTCGAGCGTCTCCTCCGAGTCGTCGGGCGAATTTAGAATGATCGCTCTGATTACTCCAGTTGTTCTCTCGATTGTGGGATGATACAAGTGATGGTATTGATTCTATAAGATATATTTCTATTATCGCTTCAATTTGCTATCTTAAAAAAAATCTATAGGTATTTAAGTTACTTTTGCGTTTATTTTTATGTAACTTGTCTTCTTTAAGTTAATATTTATTTNTTTCTTTCTTTAATAAGTTAAAATTTATTATTTCTTTAAGTTATTTTCCGTTTTATGAACAGTAAACACGAAAAAATGACGATAAACGTTATTAAGAAAAGTATTGTTCGAAAAATTGTTTATCTGTTTTCACTCGAATAAATAGCAAGTTGTTTTCCTATTTTTGTTTCAATCTCGATTCATTAGGCCAGGCGAAAATAACGCCAGGAGGTATCCTAAAGATAGATTTTCCCTGGTCGAATACAATGAGAAGTAATGTTCATCTTTTTGGGAAAAGAGGGAGCAATTTTTGTTAATTTAATGGCTTGGTAATGAAGTTAAATTGCACATGAGTAGTCATTCACTCGACTGTAATCTGATTTGCGTATGACAATAGTAGAACGAACAGTTCTTCGATGCGGTAATTCACCTGCGCGCAAATGCTCACGTAATATGTATTCAAATATCGCGATTGTGTACTCAATATTAAGTGCACGTGGGCCGCAAGCACGTCGCAAGCGGGCGTGCTTTCTAAATTTCACCGCGCACAACTCGCGCATTGATTGTTCGTGTCATTGTGCAAACGAAAGCGACTCTGAAGTTACATAAAAAGATAAAACAAAAAATTTGCAGACATTAAGCACTCTTTTATTCTTGCTATTTGATATATTCTAATAGGATATTCTAATAATTTTTGACAAGATAATCTAACATTCTTAGCTTATATCTTTGTATTTATATTTTATCATGCCATACCTTTAAACTGATATAAATTTAATTGCAAAGTCAAAATTAGTAATCGGTTCAAATATTGAACAAACAAATTAATGAAATCTTTTTTTTTCCTTCGCGAGTCTTTTTTCCG
Source organism: Tetramorium alpestre (assembly GCA_021460005.1). Lineage (NCBI taxonomy): Eukaryota > Metazoa > Arthropoda > Insecta > Hymenoptera > Formicidae > Tetramorium > Tetramorium alpestre. The sequence continues at coordinate 234,519 of JAJVSH010000122.1, read as the reverse complement.
ATAAATATAATATTGAGAAAAAAATATNTATATATTTATATTTTTTTAAATTAATATAATTTTATATTTTAATTTACGTCCTATTTATTTATTAAAATATTTTAAAAAATATTTGAAAAAATATGAAAATTAGAATGAGAGAAAAGAAATTTTAATAAAATGTTTTTTCTTTTAAAAACTTATTTTTTGAGAAAAATAATCTCAGAATTCGGTGAAGAAATGCCACTTTATGACCATAAAGTCTCGAGATACTTTTCGTATGCGTCAACTTGTCGAAGGTTCATTAAATCGATACAATTTTGCGCGGAATAAAATTATTGCAAGTAAAAAAAAAACAGAAAGTTATCCTTTCGCTCGGATAAACCTGAAGATGCGGCGACATGTTAAAAGATTATATTCAAGTCCTTGACACATATAGAAAGAATCGTTACAGAAGGGTAGAGCGCAAAAAGGCTTTTCACACCGCGTTCGGCGGTCCAATCGAAGTCGGAGAACAGTTCTCCATGAAGTCGCGCAGACGGCAGGCCTTGGAGAACTCCGCGGTGCAGAACGCGAAGAGGGACGCAGAATCCGGCGTGAAACGACGAGAAAATCTACGGGCTTATTACGTAACTTTGTGCATTACAATTTATATTATTGGAACGCCAATACTTGTAGTCATTGTACTTTTTAAATATGTACGAAAAAATATTTTGTCATGTTTAATTTTATTTTAATTAAAAATGTTAGATTAGTAAATTTCATTGATAGATTCAGACGATTCAAAAATCGTAACGATATTAAATTTAAAACTAAATTACATAAAAGAGAATTTTAACTTTATTCCCAATCGTGAAAAGAGAGCAAAGAGATCAAATGATCACCTTTAAATAAATCTTTTTGGAGGAAAAACAATTTATATAAAAAAATTCAATGAAAAAATTTAAATAAAAAGTTAAACATTAATTTAAACAATGCACTTATTTAATATATATTCGCCGATCCAATATTGTGCATAAAATATCGCATATTGATATTATCGTATTATATAATATGATAAAACGCCATGTATATACCTATAAAATGCAACACCCGACATTCGAATATTTGCCGAATTAAAGCATTTTCTGAAATCGGCTTACCTTATCTCTCTCTCCAACGCTATAATAATTATACTGTAAAACAACTCCCGTTTCATACAAATATAATCTTGTGTGCACAAACATATTTTTGTACTGTTACACTTTCTAAAATCAGAATGCAAAGTAGTCGCGAGCAACTAATGTGGCAATACATTAATATTTTAGCGACAGGTGAGAGAATTTGATAGACGGGTGTCACGTTGTTATACAACGACGTATGATTGACTACATAATGTGGAAGCCGATATGGTGCCGATAATGGACATTAAGATTTTTTTATCATAGACCCCAGGATGGCGCGTTTATACGCGCTTTCTCTGTACCGGGAGGGTTAACGCGTTATAGAGAAAAAAAAAGGTAGCCGGCGAAGGAGGAGATCGCGCGACGCGAAGCGCAAAAGAGCGCGAGCACGCATACACCGCTGTCCACGCGGCGAGTGCCGGCAGCCAGTAGTGACGGCGATGTGGGTCAGCTGCGGGGCGACCGCGAGGGGACCCCGAGGGTCGCCGAGGATCGACGGGAACGGCCGAGCGGCAATCACGTTGCGCGCATCTGGGTCAGCGGCGTAACGGCGCATGCGCGATGCGGACTCCCGGTCGTTCACCGTTGACCAAGTTACTAACCTTCCGACACCCGGTCGCCGCTCGGTTCTCCTCGTATTGACCGCCGGAAAAACGTTGACTTTTCGCGCGCGCGCGCGCGCGGGGAGGGGAGGGGCCGCGCCGCGCTCCTTCGTTGACGCGACCCGTGTTCCCTCCCCCGCTCGCCGCTCTTTTTTTCTCCTATCCCCCTCGTGTCCGCTCGCCCACCCCCGTTGCAACACTTTTCCGCACTTATATCCGGCAATCGTCAGGTATCGATTTCGCGGCCGGTTTTCCCTTTCGTCGTCGGTAATACCACGTCTGATGCTCTATAAAAACACTTCTCATCCCTCCCATCCCTCCATCCCCCTTCTCGATGCGCGGCACGTAGCGATACGGTCGAAAAAATGCATCGGAAATATCGCCGATGCAAAGGGGGACGCGCGATGCTCTCCTCGCCATTCCTCACGAATTCGAAATGAGTTCGATGATTGATTCATGATTGCGAAGGCGCGTGTCATTGTTCTGATCCGCAATCGAAGTGAGATTTCATCGACATTGAATTGTTACGGCTCGATACCCGCCAATGATCGCCGCATGATTCGTACCGTCTTTCTTCGTCGCTTGTAATGACGATAAGGAATACTACGCGCCGGCACAAAACATAATTGCGTACGATAAAACTCGATCGTCATTAACGTGAGAAACATCAGAAGTGACTTATGTTTATTTTCTTACATAAATTTATCATTCCTAATGGATTACGCACATTTAAATCTGTCGAAGGCTGAACTCACGAGACAATTTTTATTTTATTTTTTCATTTAAATCTCAGAATTAAAATGTTTCCAAGTGGAAAAACACTGTCTTTTGAGCAGAGTTTAATTATCAATAGAAGTTACTCAATTACTGACTCAGAATATTTAACTTTTGACAGATAATAAAGATAAAGACGATTCCTTTATAACTGTGAAGAGACATTTCTTACAAATATCATAAAGGGTAATGAAAAAAGAATCCTCCATATAAACTAAACGTATTTATTTGAATGACATTTATTTCAAAAAAACTCTTCCTTAAAAAATATTTCTTTATCATATTTTCATAAATAATACAGAAAATTAAATTGTAAACAAATATTTTAATACATTTAATTTGAAAATATAACATTCTTGCAACGAAACTTTATGTGAGATCTTCACGTCAGACTTCGAAATTGCAATCTCATCCTGCAGAAATCGACTGAATCGAAGTTGTCATTATGTATATTTCATTCGAAGGAACTTGAATTTCATATACCTATTTCGTGACGAGTGCGGCTATCGCAATACGACGATGAGAGTGCGCAGAAATAAAGAACAATAGGTGCAAGGCTGTGTCGGTGATCTTATGAAATATGTCTTCCTCGTTACACGAAGTGGATAATGGAAGACTATATCGCGCCGATATAAGCCGCCGTCGAAGCAACTGCCGCCCGTCTAAAACCGCGAGCCGAGTAGTCAATGGGCGACGTAAACGTTACTATAGTATAGTATACTCGACGTATTGGATTCGTGCGATTTGTTTCGCTCGTTTTTTTTCGTTTCTTTTCTTTCGGATTGTACGTTTCTTGTTAGTGTCGGGGTTTTTCTGCCCGATCTCTCTTTGCAAATTATTTGTAACTTGCGCACCTTTGTTATACAAGGCAATCTAAAATTAGCGTTTTATTTACAGTTCTGTTGTGCGATGTCTTTTGTCTTTCTAGGCTATTTCACATTTTTGTCAGTATTTTGTAAGTCAGCTTTCGGTTAGTTTTTCGTGAGTTCCTTCAATTAAACAAATTAATAATCATCTCGCAACGCGTCTAATGATCGTGTCAGCTCGCGTTTTTTCGAGAGAAGATTTCAAATGTCCTTCGCATCTAATCCAATAATCGAATGCGGGATTTATGTGAACAACGGTTTACATAACAGACAATCCACAAGGAATAAGGTCTCTGTCGCGCTAGAGTTGCTGCGACGAACGAGCGGCCGATATAATCGAACCCCTAGCACGCGAGAGCGAAATGCCAAAAAGTAAAGGTCGACGTTCCGCAGATGATGGCACGATTTAGCGCAGCCATCTCGTCGCCGAGATGCCCGGCGAGATCTAGGCGATCCTCGGGGATAATCTTATTCATATCTTTCATCGACAATCCTTAAAACTCTGTCGGGCGTTTAATGACAGTAATGCTTCGCTGTGCAAGAACAATTGTCATTATTTCGCGATTCCGGAGTAAAAAGGGAAAAGATGAAGACAGAGAGCATTTTAGAAAAATCAACGCATGATTCAGAAAGCTTTATTAACTTAACTAACTTTCAAGGATTTTTGTTTTTCTAACTTAAAGTGTATTCTTTATCGCCGGTATATTTGACAGATAGATTGATCGCGCCGAGACCAGGAAACTGAAGGCGCGCGCGCGCGCGCGCGAAAATAGACGTGCAACGTGCGTCCAGAGGCGTTCATAAGCGCGATGCTGTTTAAAAGCGCGTTCGTTATACGAAGCATAGCTATTCGCGTCCTACCCGGCCCAAATCCGAAAATCGTTTCGGATGCCGGACGATCTTGGCAGCGGTCGCCTGTCGATCGGTCGACTCTGGCCCGCGTGTACCTGGTGGCCGTCGGTGGTGTCGCAAGTATTACCACATCTGGGGCCTCTCTTAAGGAAACTGTAACGGTCATTCTCGTCCGCGGCCGAGCGAGACCCCTTTGAGAGAGCGCGAGAGAGAGCAGTTGTGTTGTTCTCTGTGTGTAAGGCCCGTCGGCTCGCCCCTTGCCTTGTTGCATCTCTCCGCAAAGTGGCGCATAGTCGAGAGAGTTGCATAACTCTTCGGAAACCGGTCATCTCGTGCCGGCCGTTGACGAGCTTCTGGCCGGAACGATATTAGAATAGCATTAACTTTTTGTGTTTTAACTATATATATATATATATTTCTCGTAATGTGGCGCAGTTATATATACTTGGACTCTTATAAGTTTCTAAGTTATGCAGACACAGTTTTATTAGAAGAAATGCATACCTTATTGATGACGCTTTATCAATTTGCAAAAGATGTGAAAAGTATCTTTAATGGAAGATATTTGGCTTTTACTCTATTGTATGATTCACCACGCTGGAGGAATCAAAATGTATAATTTAATGGCGATCCCTAAAATTAGCTAAGAGTTAACTATCAATTATTATGAAAGTTTATTTTTGTGAAGATATCTTGTAAACTATAAGAGAGATGTCAGAAATATAATAATTATCATTGACTTTAAAATTGACCTTATTACAATAATTACTTTTGATGTTTAACCTCTTGACTTTTAGCAGTTTCATCAATGACCAAATTATTCATTAGAAGTATTTTTGAAACTATCAGAAATAAGATGATATTATTTTACATTAAATTTATAGCTGTGACCTCGTTTTAATAATCATCTCTATTTACAAATTAAATCATGACAATTGAGTTAGTACTTAATTACTCTTGTTTGATAAATATTCACATGTAATTTTATGAATATTATTTAATTTTATATCCACCATTGTAATTTAAATTTTTACCAGACAACAAACAAATTTACAAACAACAAACCTTGAAATTACAAACGTAAATTATTTGACGACATTTTAATTTAGCCTTTGAGCTTCAAAAGCAAATCACAAAATTTAAAATTTTGATTTAATTGTAATAATACATTTATAATATTTATTGTTATGAATTATTATAAAATGTCTGTAAATATTATTTATACATACAAGCTTGGAAAAATTCCAATTGATAAGTTCCAGCATATAGAAATTTACATTGAGCAAAATGTTGTTTTCAACAGGATTAACATCTCTCTTGCGAAAGCTGCTTTCTATCGCAAATATTACCTAGCTATTTATAGTAGCAGATTTTGATCGTCTCTTTTGATGAAACCTTTGAAATGTGACAAATTTTTTATAAAATGTAATATGAAATATGCGAATATGAATAAACATAACATCTGATAGATTGCAAGAATAGATGGAATTAATAACAATTATGAAGAATTAAAAAATTTACATGGAGAATTTAATAAAATTAATAGTAAATAACAAATCACGCATATAAAATAGAATTTTTAAAAATTATTATAATATAAAACATACTACTTATTTTTATAAATCTAAATTAAATTTCTTTCATTAATAATGNTATCGAGACTTGAAGTGTTTGAAGTCTAGTACCAAAAAGTAATATGTACCAAGTTGTGCACAAGTGTGTGCTATCCTTTCATGATTTAATCTTAAAACTCGAGTATCGCTTCTACAAGACTTAAAAACAATTGTCGTGCTTGACTTCTCGCGCCGTAGTGCGATATCCAGTTCCTAGAGTGCATTCATAGAGCCAATGCATGATCGTAGCGAATGTGAATCTCGACCCGAATGTGGGTCAGAGCGCAAAGCAATCGGTACGAAGGTAAGTCATACACGACAGAGAAAATACAGTTATTTATGACACACGGCGGTCCCCTACGAATATGTATCAATTTGATATAGAATTCACATAACTTGACTTAATAACAACAAAAGTCATATTTTCCGAAACATGTACCTCCGAATAACAGGAGATAAAGAAAGTTTAGACAAAGATTGGGCACAAATATTAGAAAAAAAGCATTGAAACAAGAAAACAAAATTGAAAAAAGGAACAAATATATAAAATATAGTTAAGAAAATTTGTCTTAACTTCTCTAAGAAAAATTAAAAATTATAGGCAGTAATATAATTTATATCTTAATGATACATAAATTAATTTTCCATAATTATAATTATTATTACTCACGATCTTGAATTGAAGATAAATTCAAAATCAATATGGCATAGAGAAACTAACTTACATAAGAAAAGTATAGAAAAAGTATATAAAAAAATCATTCTGTAATGTTATACATATATTTACCAATTCTTTTTCATCGCATTGTGAATTGAACGCACCTAGAAATAATGCGGAGATAATTCTTAGAACGATAATTCTTATATTCTCATCATCACGGTATGTGTTGCTCGACAGAAAAATAGTATTATCACCTGACATCGAGTTTGCATCGATATCACAATTTTACCGATAAACATTCGAAATTGATATCTATTTGTGAGAAAATACTTTTCTTCTAATTGGATGAGATATAAATGGTATAAATAATCCCGCTCGGTGTTACTATCGCGTTACGGTAATCATTTTGTAATCTCGATATCGTATTCCATGAATAATATTGATGCAAATGTTGCAATGCGCTCTAATAATTCCCAGATATTAAATTTTTTAATTGCTATTTACTGATTTTTAGCAGCTTCTATTAAAACTTTTATTTACGTTCAGCGATCTCATATGAAGTTTGCATTGCTTTCAAAAAAAAAAAAGCTTTAATAAATTTATTACATTGCCAAGAGATTAGATAAAATAATTAAAATATAAATTAAGTCATGTACAAATATTTAGAATCTTTATATTTTATTTAAATTGAAAAGACAAGCGGAACAAGACTTTCTTAAATCAGATTTAACTAATTATTTAATTAGTATTTCTAATATTGAGAAATGGCGAAGAAAAGAAAGAGAGCAACTTCATGTTGAATTTGGAAACAATTATATCTATCTTCATTTACAATTTTGTTATTATATTAAAAAGGAAAATGTCACCTCGTATTTCGAGCCATAAATCAAATTATAATATCTTTTGTAATCAAATTAATATAATACAATTTATGTAGATAATATTATCCATTTAAAATACGTAATACTTTTCCGCAGAAAGCAAAGATTATATCACGACAAATTTCTGTGGTATTTCACATTTCTACATTCTCTTCCGATTACGTTCTTCATCGATGAAGTGGGTTAATAAGAGTAACCGTTTAGTCATCACGATCTGCGTCGTCAAAATCTCGGCGTATCGCCTACGATCGTTCGCCAAACAATGCGCGTCGCTCGTACGACGGATAATAGAGCGAGAGTCGTTGAACCTCGCAAGCTTTCCGAGATGACGCGCGACACACGCGCGAGCGTATCGCTATACCGCGGTTACAGCATTACGAGCGGACTTGGCACGAATTACGCGTTCGACGTTTATATGCCGCTCGGAAACGCCTGTCTTAAAGTTCGTCGTCTCGGGACCGGTCAGAAGTTGACGTCAGCTTGAGCGTCGCGTGAATGCGAGCGAACGAGCGAGTGAGTGAACGAGCGGCAATGTTAACCCTTTGCACTCAGGCGTATCTGCATTACGTTCGAGTCGTTACGCGGCCCAGTCTGAAAAATATTTATATCTTTGCCAGATGTATGACTCAACGCTTGTGTAAATTAAGCGTGTAGGAACGAATGAAATTGTTAATTGTATTAATTATATCAATAATTAATCACATGCGCTTTATTGATAAAATTTTTATACGGTTGTAGAACGATAAAGTCAATTTTTTTTTTAAATTTAGCAAAAGATGATAATTGAATTATTCACATTGGAATATTCATTATAAAACGAACATTTGAAAAGATGATCTCTTTCGATGGTACCTAGGATTTATAGTATTAGTATAGACTTATGTTAAAATGCAATAGTAATAAAAAAATCTATATAACGGTCTACATTATTTATTGAATTAATAATATCAAAATGTTAATATCAAATTTTATAGTATCTAAAATTCACGATACTAAAAGCAGATTTAGATTAGTTCAAACAGAGAGAAATAGAGAGAGAGAGAGAGAGAGATTTTATTTATAAGTATAATTAAAATGAAGATTTAATTGACTGTAATTCATATGCTGTAATTATCAATAGACTTT
>JAJVSH010000122.1:189307-219954 GCA_021460005.1 Tetramorium alpestre | reverse complement strand
TCTCTCTCTTTCTCTCTCATCTGTGAGATGCGCGCGCGCGAACGTACACGCACTCTCCTTCCTACTCCGACACGTTGCCCGCCGCCTCGGCTCGTCAAAATCCCCAAAATATTCGTACCGCCAGTCGTGGACTTTCCGCGAGTTTTTCCGGCCGCGCGCGCAAGCAATGAGGTCGGTGTTCTCTCCGCGCGAGAGAGAGAGACGAGTGAGAAGGCGCGTCGGGACAAGAGAGAGAACGCAGTCGCGCCGCGTGCACGCTCCGCTCCCCGCTCGCGCGCATACGCGCTCCGGACGCCTCCCGAAATTCTCGATTGACCAAAGAAATCCGACGAGTGCGTTGCCGCGAGTGTGTTTCCCACGCCGACTGTGACTCGATGCGCGGTATCAACATTACGGCGCGGACATTTTCTCCTCGCGCTTTCCCCCTTTTCTTCCCGCGCCGCAGTTGCTCCGTGGACCCTCCGAAGATTTCCTCGTCGTCTCCTCGTCTGGAGCGAGTCTCGTCTTACCGACGAGAATCAATCCGCTGAGCGGGCCTGACGTGGCCGTTCCGCGCGCGTTCGGCGAAAATCCTCCCGCGCGCGAACTCGCGCGAGTGGCATACGACTGTGTGCGTGTGGGACATACGCGGCGGAAACGCGGAGTGCTGGAAAGCCTCCAGGTGGAAAATCGCGAGGAAGAGCGCGTGTCGCGCGTGCACGCGCGATCCCGTACTCTTCTCTGTCGCGCTTGCGCGCGATTCGCGCACGCTATTCGCGTCGCGCTGTTCGACGAAATTGCCGGACAAGAGCCTGGGGAGAAAAATGAGATTTCGCTCCGCGATGGGGGAAGTTCACGTTTAATATTATTTACGAATCCTATGTGTACATAATGGAAACGCGAGGCTACTTGCGCTTCATACTTCGTCGATCATTCTGGAGTAACGTGCACAAATTCTTACTTCCGAGTCTCCTAGAGACTTTATTTTCAAGCTTTTGTTTGCCATTCCTAGATTAATTATCAAGCTTCGCGATCTTCTTAGCGATTCGGAAAGATTTCAGAAGTAATTTTATACGCTGAGTGTGATTTGTGTAGAACATTACTTAAATAATAGATTCCATTCTGCCGAAACATTTTCCCGTTCGAGTAAAGTTATTTCGCAACAATTTCCGCGGAAGATATATATACGTAACTTACAGGAAAACCTTATTTACGCGAGACTCTATTGCGTCTTTTTGTACACTTGATTTAGTAAAGCTTGCGGAGTAAATGAAGCAATTGTAGTAATGAGGCAGGTTGAAGAAAAAAATTGGAGAAAAAGTATACTAACAATAGATAATGACACATAATGATAAGCCATTTTTTATAATTTTTATTGCTTTGCAAGACGCGCGATGTTATGTTAAATATTGATAGTAATAATCTGTGAATGAAATTGGAATTAAAGAAAAAAAGATGCTACGCGTTATAAACATTGTGAATATTATACAAAATGTTGTCATAATAAATATATATAATTGTAAATCTAAAAAAAGAAACGAGAATAAAATCGTTGCGTTGTAAAAAAAAAAACCGAACAAAGCTACACTTTCCGATTTAACCAAGAATTCTATAAAATTCTATAAAATAAATAGAAGGAAGCTTTTTTTCTGCGACGTTAGCTACCTTGGTCATTGTAGAAAAAGTAGAGATTAACGAAGCGAACCAAAGATAATGAAGCAAGGCAGTAATATAAAATGATTTGAAAGACAAACGTAAAACGTTCTTTTCGAAAAATCGCAGTTGACATTACAACAAATGTAAAACTTCAATTATACTTCATTTCATTAGGCATATCTACTCCATTCTCTCAGATATAATAAATATCAAAGTTAACATCTCATACGCGGATATACATTATTCTAGTTCTATAGCCAGTGATTTATTATGTACCAATGACTAAGAACCACATCGATAAATTGCAACAATACATCGGCGTGGCATGAGAGGCGAACGACTGCTTTGATTTCGGGAGTTCCGGGTATAGCGCCTGTGTCCGCGGTTGCCGATGCACGCTGCGCTCTCCGCATGACGCACGTCGAAGATGCGAGCGTGCCGGGTGACTGTACTCTGGGTTCATCGTTCTCGGTTATGTAATGTTCGGCCGCGTATGTATGGTGCAAGCGCCTCGACGTTTCTGCCCGTGGCGCTAGAGTTGCCGGACGGGAGAAGCGCACTCGGGCGATATACCCAGACGGGAGACCGGCCGCGCACCGAATCCTCGTTTCCGTGCACGCACACGCGCACGTGCGAATAATCACGTCTCCCTGCTACCCACCCCACCCACCCCTTTCACGCTGTATCAAGCAGCTTTCGCGTCGGATTTTTTTCTGGTCGCTAAGGCCCACCGCTGAGATGATCCGAATTTCTTTCTGAAACTTTTGACCCTCGGAAATCGTCAATTCAATTTTTTTCGGAAAGTTGGAAAGATAATCGTGTAATTACGAGTGAAGAGTTCGCTTTTAGATTCCACTAATTTAATGCGTGAGTGACGTGTACCTTCTAATAATACAAGATAACAAGATTTACAAATTTATTCTTTAATAAATAAAAAATGAAAGTTAAAAAAAATGACATTTTTTTTAATTTTAATTACTAGATCTGAAAGAAAATATTTCTCAGTCTAAATTTAATACAGATATATGTCGAGTCGTGCAGTTTGCACCAGTGCTTACTAGAAATCGAATTAAATTGCGATAGCACAGTGTGTTTGAATGCCATTATCTTCGTCAGCGTCAATAAGAGAACGAAGAATTTAGATCTTATTGTTAGTAGATAAAGAAAACGTTAGATTTTGAGACTCATACATTTATTTAAGAACTTGATTTCTGACAAAGTAGAATTTAATATAGTATGATAAATTCTTCTAATGTACACACAGAAAATATGTATACTACGTACGGGTAAATATACTTATTCTAAGTATTTGGTTTTCTAAGTTTACATATCCGCAAATCGGTCATAAAGTCATTATAAGCATCACGTTTACTTAAAACATTCTGGATTTGTAACGAGTGTACTATCTTAAACTATTATTAAAAAAATATTCTTTGCTGAAGAAACTATTATTTAAACAAAATAAAATAAGTAATTTGCTTTTCTCGTCTGTAGAATAATATTTTTCTGTGTGTAGTATTCATAAAATTATTTATTTCATAATAATGTTTCTATATTTAAGAAATATATGAAAAATAATTTAAGCTAATTTAGCAATAAATACAATTCAATAACGATAAATTTTCTCTTCAAAGTTTTATGTCACTTTGTATTAATTCCAACTTTCTAAATACTATTACTTAATTAAGGAACAAAAACGCATTCAACGACCGCATTTCGGGAGTGGCTATGTACTTTTGTGCAATAATATTCCACATAAAGCATCGTGAAAATAAATGGTGTGCATTTAAGACAAAGACTAATTAAAGACTAATTTGGGACGTCCATTCCGCGGACGACCAATTTTAATCGTGATCACGCGCGTGGCTCTTCAGGATCAAGCCGGTATTGTCCCCACGATAGATCGTAAATGATACCAGTAAGAAAGATTCGTAAATGGAGGCAAGTCTGTCAGGATTTGGCGGGCCTACATGGGGTGCGGACAGTACGAGTCCTCAGCCGACGGAAAGATCGAGGTCGAGAGAGAGATCCGCGCAGCCTCCCTCCGGAGCTGGCAGCGCGATCCTCGACGATCGTAGACTGCAGGCTAATTCGATACGAGGTAGAGCCATTAAAGAAATGGAAATAGGAGATTGAAATGTAAACGGATTAAAATTTGATATAATTTTATTAGAACATCGATATAATTTTGATTATATTAATAATTTTTAACTCGATTAATATTTTAACTTTTAATTCGATTAAAATATAAGAGTATATATAATACCTGATGTAAAGAATTCTGAATTATTACACAGACTATTATATTCGTTTTAATTATATCAATTTGAATTCTAGAATGATGTATAAATTTAAAGGATTCTGTTATATTATTTATAAATTTTTTCTTATAACTTTTATCTTAAAATGCGAAAAAAATACTTTATAATACGTTCTTAATGAAGGAGTCATATCGGTAAAAAGGGAATTAAGTATCGTAGTGCTTTAATGAAAATATTCGAGGCGAAGAAACTTGAGATGCATTGTAATAAAGAAGATAGAAGAAGGAAATAACGAGTTAGTACATTACTAAGTGTACATGTATACAAATGAGCCTTGAGGATGTTGAGACTGGAAATAAAAGAGTTACAAAGCGAGGGAAGATTCGCAAGATATCCTGATAGAAGCTCATAATTGAGGTGTACGTTTCTTTTATGGTTGCAGCCCAGATCGAGATAATCCCGTGCAAGGTATGCGGGGACAAGAGCAGCGGCGTGCATTACGGCGTGATCACCTGCGAGGGCTGCAAGGGCTTCTTCAGGCGGTCGCAGTCGTCGGTCGTCAACTATCAATGTCCGCGGAACAAGAATTGTGTGGTCGACCGTGTAAACAGAAACCGGTGCCAGTACTGTCGGTTGCAAAAGTGCCTACGCCTCGGCATGTCAAGAGATGGTGAGTGCTTTCGACTGCTCCAACCTTTCGTCACCTTCTTTCAGAAAGACGAATCGCTCTTGTCACTCGGCGGTATTCTCCAAGTGGGAAGACATAGAGCTTTGTATCCTCGCTTCACGCATTATTCTCGTGTTAGAAAAGTACACGATTCACATCTAGTTGTAGCATTGTGTCGTTCTCCAATTGTGTATACAAAAATTATTTTTGTGCCGTAAGTGCTATGACACATCTATAGTATTTATATATGACAAGATTACGAGCTTTCTTTCTTTTTACATGAGAAATAAATACGTAAATCGTATCGTTATAATCTAATAGCCGAGAAATTTAATTAAATTTTAAAACAATTAAAAATTTTTTAATACCTAAAAGTATTTGTGCATCAGATATGTATTATTTTATACAATTCTCACATTCGTACGATCAGTAACATGCAAACAAGTTTTGCGCGATATAATTCTATGGATTCAACGCGGAGAGTAGTGGATAATTCAGAGAGAAAGAGAGAGAGAGACACAGAGAGAATCGTACGAACTCTTTAAAAAGCTTCTTTGTTTGAAGGATTATCGCGTTGCGACATGCTCGAACCGATGCCCGATATTTATTCGACGTAGATAATAAAGCAATACAAACAAATGATGCAACGGAAAAAATGTAAAATAAAAATACATTTATCTGACACGATTATTTGCAATTCAAAATTGTTATAGTTTAATTGATTTAAAAAAAAAAACAATGTAGATATATTCTCTTCTGAAAAATTCAACAACTAATTCACTTAGAAATTAAATGATAATATTGCATTAGCTTCTATCCTTTAAATTGTTGACAAATTATAATAAACAATGAGTACAACGGAAGTTATTAATTCCTAGTAGCGAATTGCATAACGTACCGTGCACAAATGATGCGAAATCGATTGTTTCGTATGAAAAATGAAAGAAACGTCAGCGGATGACGAAGGCAGCTATATGCATACCGATTGCAGCAAGACGCTACGCGTGCCGACCGGGGTGCACGACCCCTTATCAGAATCCGTCTCTCTTCCTCGCGGCGAGTCATCGCTGCACTTTATCGGAGCGAGCCACGAACTGTCTTCGGTGCGCTAAACCACCGCTGGCCGAAGCCTATTCTCGAAGACGGCTGTGATATTAATAGACAAGGCCGTCAAGACGAAACGAAAGACGGAAGATACCTCGTGGGTGGACGGATAAAGCCTATCGGGACAAAGCCGGTCGGAAATATGACGATCGAGATGATAGCCCTAAACCCGAATAAAGTCTTATATTATTGATTCTTTTATATCATCCTTTTTTTAACATTTAAGTATCGTGCATAATTTGTGACAATTATAGTATTTTCACATAAATATAAATGATACATTATATATATATATATATTGTATATTAGTAGATATTAGTAGATTTTCTCTATATTGAACAATTAATTTTTTAAATAAAAAAATGTGTCATTAATCGAGCTCTTTTGTGCCTAATGTGTCATTAATCGGATCTTTTGTGCCTAATAATATTTTATGTGAATTTATGTACACATTTTATTGTACAAACTATGCGTCATTACATATTGTTGGTCTTGCAAACATAATTTATTAAGAAAGAAATGTACATAAATTCACATAAAAAGTATTAGACACAAAAGATTCATCCCGACCATATATTAGCACATTTTCTATATATTTAATTATTTTGTTAACGGTCACGACTCACTTAAAACTAAATTTTTTATTTATATGAAATTGAATTTGAATTTTCTTTAACTAAAGTTTGCCACTTTTCACAGTAATCATCGAATAAAAATATAAAACAGATCGATATTGAAATTACAAAATAAAAATTGTAGCGTTATGTGAACGGTTTATTTAAAAAAGTTATTAAATTATTATTAGTCGAGTTTTTCTTAAAATAAAATATATTGATATAAATAAATTTTTTTTATTGAAAAATAAGGTACTTAAATTAAAAAGAGGTTTGATATATTACTAATTCTGCTACTTCTTGTAATAAGATTAAGTAATTATTTTATTTAATTAGATTCAGATAGAAAATTATAGTACATATATAACAAGGTTTATTTCTAAATTGTTCCAAAATTGTGTGTAAAAAATTTTAAGAAAAACAGATTCAGGAATTCACAGAGAAGGCTAACCATTGAAGAATAAACATCTTAGAAATAGCATTTACAGTTGTATTGTATAATTTTACACATATATTAAATTTATAATTTCTTTTTATAATAATAGCAAACAAAAGATAGAACTAAAATTTTATAACTGATTTAAGTTATTTGATAAAACGGTAACATCATTCATTGCGTTATAATGACATATTGAATGGATAAATGTTCACATGAAGATACATCCAAGATGCATCGGTTATACACGCGAGCGTGTATCGAGAAGACGATGAACCGGATTCTTATCAATATACACGAATACAATATATTGTCAACATGTTGTGTGATTAGATGATGATCACGACAGATACATACAGTGTTCTAAAAAAGATATACATCAAAAACCGAATTTATTTCTTATTGTGTTACAGATAATTAATTGGTTGATAGGAATTATTCTAATTATATAATACATATTCAGAATGTTTAGAAATTAAAATGTAAAAGGGTAATTAAATAAATGTTACTTTATAATTAACATGGAACATATCTTCGCATAATGAAGATAGATATACTAATTAAATTTATTAATAATTAACAGAAAATTTGTAATTTAAAATTTTCATACACGAAAACTTTCTTTCTAGATACTGTTGAAAGCATTGTTTTTCATCTTCTTCGATACATTCGAAACATTGTTTCTCCTCTTTTTTCAATATTTTGTGAAACAAAATGTATAGCGCTACTGATTAAGCAAATTTATTTCGTTCTTCGCTCTCACAACGCTGAGCTTTTCTACATCGCTCGATAAATAAACCCGATCTGACTCGCAGAGGTGCGGCATAAATTTTATATGCGCCGGCTATTTTTGTTGCACTGTGATTGTTACTTCCGCGAATCTAAATCGAGCATTGAACGATCAAAGATCTTGGAAATGTCACAGATTACATTCGACATCACATAGTGTATATAAAATTGTTAATAAAAAAATAGCCGAATTATATACAGACATGAATTATAAATAATATAAAAACAAATGAAATGTTATAATTAATTAAATTATAATTGATAAAAAATATTTTAATATCGAAATGGTGTTAATTGAGTTTTTAATTATAGATTTCAAATGTGTATACTATTGATTTCAAAATTTAATTTAGAGTTTTACATTTGTTATATTTCAATAACGTTTCGGAAATTGAATAAATTTATTATTAATAGTTAATACTGCATAGTAAATATAATACTAGCTAATTAATGATAATTTGAAAGTATACTTTCAGTTCAACTAATGTTCAGTTGTTTTACATACTTTCTATGCATACATTTCTATAGTAGATACTATAATTATATAATAATTTATATTGCATATTCCATTCACTTTATTAATTTAATTATATATTTCATATTTCATTTTTCATTTCTATAATGAGTAACTACGCAATATCGAATGAATAAACGTGGAACGTCTTGCTATTTCACATAGGTCGAATGATATTTAGCTGCGATATTCGGGCATAACCGCAATTTCCTGCTTTTCGTTGACCAATTATCAAAAAACGCGGTTTTTTTATCTAGCTACAAATAAATAACATCGCACGATTCACATTCATTCTGATCGGTTAAAATTATTTGTACAAGTATATAATTAATACATGATCAATAAAACGTAATAATTATATAAAAGTCATGCGTTATCGATAAAGATGTTAATTATTATTAACAATGGGATGTCACGTTTAATTTCAATAGAATCATCTATAATAGTTGCGATATTGTCAAAAATTAATCAAATTTAATAGCATTTCGTACAAAGAAATGTGCACTGAAATAAAAATGTTATTTATTATTGCAACACATATTTTCAATGTTTTCAATATTTGAAGTAAAATAATACTTGAGATTAAATCTCTGAAATTAAACTGTTAAAATTTAATTTTTTTTATATTTTGAAGAGAATTACAGAATTTAAATCAAGATTTTTAATTTTAACTTTTACAATTAATAGATATTTAAAATAAATTTTTAAAAATTATAATATTCATATGTCGTAGATATACATTAGCAATAATTATTTAAATAAATTTAATAAATTTAATTTAATTAATCAGTTTAATAAATTAAATTTAATTAATCGGAATTAATTAATTAATTAAAACATACTATAATTACTAGACGTGTTTTATTGCTTTCATTATTATCGCTGCATTCGTAGGTACGTAAAATTTGTATTGAAATTATGTCAGTTTCAAGTGTTACTTATGATGATGCTGAAAAACGCTGACATCTTCACAAAGTTTCCTTTCGACAAATAAAGACTCGGGCTCAAAAGGATTAAATTAGGATTCAGTAACGGGGCCGTCTCGGTGCGCATTTCAGATTCAGTATCACTTTATTTACCCACCGGCACGATAAGCTACAAATACATCGTTTGTACTCAACGTATGAGCGCGCGCGCGCGCGCACGCGCTCGTATACAGAATGCCAGAAAGTGCATCGTAAGCTACCGGTTGGTGCATACTCTTCCTGTTGCCATCTCCGTCTCCTTCCTTTTCTCTCCGTCTCGTTCTCTCGTTCATGCTTTATCCGCGTTCGGTCGATCACCCTCCGCTTCCTTCCTCTTCTCCTCGCCGTGCCTCCACACGATAGCTGTTCGGTTAGCCGCTGACATCGCTATCCCCCTTATCAACCCCTCGGCCTCCCCCGCTCCCCCTTGTCATTCGAGCCCTCGACTACCCTCGTGACACGCACGCGCGTGACTATATGCGTGTAGCGACGGGATAAATCGGGAATGCATTAATACCGCAGGCAAAGCGACTGAAAAACTTGTTTTAATTTGGTTAAATTAAAAAATGTAGAAAATTGTTTTTGATTGAAGAATGCTTTTTTAATTTAAAATATATTAATTTTTGAATCGGATAAGTTAATAGAAAGCACGTTTCATCGAATAAATTTATTTTGTGAAAAAAATGAAAAACAGTCTGAAAGAATAATTTTTTAATTAAAGGATTACGATTATAAAAATTTTATTTTTGAAAGATATTTAAATACTTTATAATTTACATGTTGTTATAATACATGGCACATTTGATCTTTTCTATATTCGTTTTTTTTTTTAAACCAAAGGAAAATGTGAAAAATTCTTTTTCGTTTATTAAAAATCTAATTTTTTCCACGAATTTAAATTTAATTTTGAACTCAAAATCGCGAAGTTAATTTTGAAAAGAAACTAAATGCCTACATTATAATCAGAAACAATAAATTTTTCAAAGATAATAATCTTGCTACCCTAAATGCGCACGAATGTAAAATGTCAGGACCATCAATTACTACCGAAAAAGGTCAGGCCTTGAGAATTGAAGTTAAAATTGCTCTCATCGGAATATGTAGAGGATGATCAGTAAAACACGATTCGGTTCCTGGTAATCGTTGATTAGAGAGATGCAAAAGTGACATACACCTAAGGTCTAAGGTCAAATATAGATTCCACAAAATTTTTCATTGAATATAAATTACATTTTTAAAAAATGTTTGTAGGCATTTTTTCATTTTAACAATTTTTATATTTAATATTAAATATTCTTATAAATAAAGCATTTAATAAGAAAATAAAATTTGCTTGAAAGTAATTAAAGGAGAATATATAGGGTTCTTTAATTCTCATGATTCATGACAAAGTCCTAATTTTCTTTTGCTTTTTAAGAGAATGATGCTATAATTTTTATTAAGAAAAAATCGACTTTAAAATATCCAGAAAGTGTCGCGCAATGTGCATGCGCCAAGTTACAGATATTCTGAATAACGTGTTACGCTTTCGGGACAGAGTACATGCGTTTGCCTGAGCTATAGTTCGTGCGTGTGACGTCATCGGGTGGGTGCGTCGCGACTAGACGATGATAGCGTCGCCGAAGAAGACGAGGAGGACGCGGCGAGGCTCTTCCGCGTTCTTCGCCGAGCCTTCTCCGCGGCGAGGAAGGGACTGTGCGGTCGACCGAGCGGCCGCCGGTGGGAGGAGGATCGCGTGCTACTTGATCTCGATCAATCCACGGAACACCCGTTAGATTTTATCGCCTCGCGACGAATCGTCGTCGCGTCGATGATCACATCTGATTTGAACTTTATAATTGTTCGTAATTGTCGATAATGAGTTTGTGAAAATGAATGAATGAAGAGAGAGAGAAAAGGGAGGGGAGAGAGGGAGGAAAGAAGCGAGAGAGAAACGGGGAGACGATCGAAGAAGAGCATTTAGTACTATTCGATTATACATACTTTGCCTTATCTGAAAGCTGCGCGCTAAAAATCAGAATGAAATTTTTACGTAGCCCCCGTATAACTTTGCATAATAAGTGTAAAATAGAATCGATATTTACAAGGCTGTGGTAAGAAATTCATGCGCAGTATAAGGCTGTTTCTATAAAGTGCATTAAAGACTTAAATTGTTTGTTAGTTTGCAGAAAATCTTTAAACTCCTGAAATATCTTAATTATATTAAAATTTTTTATTTTGCACTGTATTCTCTCGCAGTACAGTTTAAATTAGTCGAAGTGGAGGGAAAAGGTTTTTAAATTCGATTTTATTGACATTTCATTAAGGTAAACAATTTTGCGTTGTTATTCGATGAAAACAGTGAAGTGAGAAAAAAATTCGAAAGCACTTTTTGAAAAAATATTTCTCAGTACGTTTCAATCTAAACGTGACAATTCAATCGCGCATGACTGTATTATCAAATTATATCATCCGTAATAAATGATATTTGTTTTTAATATTGACCCAATTTGTTGAATAATATCCGATATAATCTCAATAAAATTTTTTATTTTGTTCAAAGCCGTTAAATTTGGGCGCATGTCGAAGAAACAACGGGAGAAGGTTGAAGATGAAGTCAGATTCCACAGGGCGCAAATGAGGGCGGCTTCGGAGACGGCGCCGGATAGCAGCGTATTCGAGCATCAGACGCCGAGCAGTTCGGATCAACATCATCCTTATAATGGCGGGTAAGTATAGTTAGAAGTTTATATTGAAATAGAAAAACGTTTAATTGAAATTTCTATATTTCTTTGAGAAACTCTATTTTATTAAGTAGAATCTATTTTATTCGTACACAAAATATTTATTCTACAGACGAGAAAAGCAATTATTTATTTCATTTTATTTTGTTTAAGTAATAGTTTTCTTCAGCTAAGAATATTTTCTTAATAATAGTTTAAAATGTATACTTGTTACAAGTCCAGAATATGTTTTAAGTAAATGTGATGCTTATGATGACTTTATGATAGATTTGCGGATATATAAACTTACCAAATACTAGAACAAGTATATTTACTCGTAGATAGTATATATTTTTCTGCGAGTATTCTACATAAAAAATCTGTAACTTGTAAGAAGCACACACGCGCCAACTTATCATTGTCGCTATATAGGTATAGTAAAAATGGGCGCCGTGGAAGTTCCCTGTTACTTCTTTTCGATTAACTTGCGTGAACTCGGGCGCGACTCACGCGGACCTATTCGTCCTCGACAGGTACACGTACAGCGGTAGCGAGTACACGTCGTCAGGTCCCGGCACAGGCGGCTACACGAATTACAATCATCAGGCGATGACGAATTACGAGCTTAGTGCCGACTACGTCGACAGCACGACGACCTACGACCCCAGACCGACGCAGACGCAGGTTGCGGACACCGTTGCGCCCGACACACCCTCGGCCGTCACCGCGACTGGGGTGCTTCCCAGTGTGGTAACTACCGGTAAGTATTCCTTCACTCGTAAGTCCTCCTGGTACACAAACCCGTTAATTCCAGCGCGATGCGTAAGCACGCGTTATCGAGTGAAATAATGATATCGTGACGTGTTATTGCTGATTGATTGATGAGACATTAATTAATTGTAATACAGAAAACAGACATCTCATAATAGAATCAAAGTTCATTTTTTTTTATCGTTAAAAGATAATAGAGAACAAAAATTTGTGAGCAGAGTCTGAAGTACTTATATAAATAGTTTCTCAAAATTATCATCATTTTTTTCAGCTATAATGAAGCAAATAGTAATATGTGTATATACATATACGTATAAATATGTGTATAGTAGTATTTTCTGTAATAACCGATGTGTTAATGTATTGAAAAATAGAAATTGGACGGTTTTATTGAATTTAATTTTACGAAAAATAACGATAATCTGTTTTTTATCTGGTTGCAAATTTAAACTTTATTTTAAGAGAATCTTAAATTGCAGCTTAATTACTAAGATATTTAATGAGGAAAGTTATAAAGTTGTAAGGAAACAAATATCCAATCAAATTTCCATTAAGAAAAAATGTATTCCAAGTTGCTCAAAGAACTCTTGAAGAAATGAAAGACGATAGTTCTGAAACATGTTGCATAACCCAATTTTTCGTACTTTGTGCAAATAAATACTTTTTCAGTAACAAAAATATCATGTTTATATAAATTGCAAAATTTTTAATGCATAAGGTTTATTTAAAAAGTTCACATATGCTTATAAATCTAAAGAATTAATCTCTTTTTTTATATACATATATTAAACTTTTGGGTTTTCATTTATTTCAAAGATAAATAAAAATTTCATTTTACATAAAACATAAATAATGAAATTAACAACGATGATAAACGACTTTCATAAAAAATTTTAACATAATTTTTATATTTTCTCTACGTAAATGTTTTCATCAACATAGATTTATCTTGATGCAAAGAATAAAATCGGATTATGCAAAGGATAAAATTGGCACGAGTGCATTACATAAGAGATCATTTTAATAAGTATCTGTTAAATTAGAATTGTAATCTTGTGAGCGCAACTGTTAAGTTCTCGCTTCGTAACCGGCACGTTAAATGCATTCCGGAGCACTGTCATTAACCTGGAGTTAATTGCGTTCGCGTCTTTAATGTCACCAGAGTTCCTTCCATCCCACGTCCTTGTCATCGATAATGATTTCACAGGCAAAACCGCAAATATTCTTCGTGTTCTATTGCGCGACAATTATTTCTGCAATATTGGCACAAATATTTTATTAATATTCGTAATTTTTGTTATAATGTGTATATTTATATACATTTATACATATATATAATTTAAACTTATTTTCGTAATCATAAAAAATAATAATTTTGAAATATATCTTTTAACATTATTCATTTTTATCACAAAATACGTTTGTTAATTTTAAGAAAATTTTGCACAAAAGTAATCTTTCTAATTTATTAGTATTAGTATATGCAATAATTTACATTTACATTTACATTTAATTTACACATGTTTCTTATATTACTCGCGATTATAAGTATAAACAGTTTATAACCAGAACATATAAATTCTCTATACAAATGTATTTAGTTTTCATAAATTTACATATTATGAAAAATTATAATTACAACTTCAATTAAATATGTATTAGAGTGAAAATGTTTATGATTAATTTATATTGATTTTATTCTTTTAATCCACGTGGTTTATACTTCATTACACACTGAAAATTTATTTGACATTTAGTTTAACATATCCGTGCAATTACTTTCTCGTCATAAAATCGATTATGCTCATTTTCGAGTTGACTTGGGTTTGATCAACAAAACTTGCAACGTGTAGTTTCACTTGTGAGGTCGATCAAGATTGACTTCAATACATAGTGACGAAACTTTGCGTCGGAACGAAGTGGATCAATGATGAACCATGCAACTGGCTGATGATGTGTATTATTCGATATCGAAGCGAACACGCATACAGACACACGCACGCAGGCATTAATTCTCAGAAAGAAGAATTATTGAAAATATTTATTACTATATATTACTATATATATTAAAAGAAAAATTTAATTTTTTTCTAATTTCAAGACAATTATAAAACTATAAAAAAAATGTATGCAAACACTTTTTAAATATTGATATTATTGAAACTTATATTTATTGTATTTAGCTAATTTATTAGTTTTATGCGTGAATTAATAACATAATATCGAATAATGGATGTGTTTTTACACAATTTATTTAAAAAATTCAATATCAAATACGAGTGCAAAATTTTCCCAATGCAACTATTTGTGTAACCCGAAATTTTTATTTTGACAGAATTGTCGCAGAATAGAATATTTTTAGTCTTGCTGAGGTAAATCATTATCACAACATTTAAATATTTAATATCATCATAATACCAGTTTTTTTTTTACAAGATCTGGCGATGAGACATATGCAAAAAACTTATCTTTTTTATTTATTGAAAGACTTGATCCAAGTTTTAATCGAAGCTTTATGTGAATCTTTACAGATGCTTTGATAATAGTTTCAAATAAGTTCAGTTATATAGAGTTCGCTTTCAATTATACAATTGTTTCGTCAACTATTACTATTAACAGAGAAGTTTTTAGTTACATTTAACTTTTCTGCAGACTACTTAGACACAAAATCTATAGCAAACTATTTAATATTGAAACTAGACTTTTATTGAGACTATCAGACAAGTTAATAATAAATATATTTTTATTAAACAGTTCTTAAAAAAAAAAGTTTATTTCAATTTTCCCTTGAAAACGATATTCTTCTCTCTTATTGAAATGTCTTAAACAAAAATTTGACTACAAATTGAACCAAAATATATTGTGCCATCTATCATTCTGTATATTATTTTAATAAAAAAGAAAAAAGATTGTTTTCCTATGCTGCCCTTCAGGTGAAAGGAAAGTTAGAGATACACGAGCATACACACAATGTACACATATTTTAGTTTCTTCAGACGTAAGATAGATGGACATAAGATCCTGCATAGGACTCATTCACAGAACTGAAATATTTAGACCTATTCGGTCCAACCCTCGAGACCAATTCAAGCCCTCGTGAACTTTGACTTTTCGGCACATCAGGGAAGTCTCTGTCCGCCTCGACGACCGGGAGCGGCGCAGGGGGTGGCGGTACCGGCGGCGGCGGCGGAGGAGGCGGCGGCGGCGGCGGCGGCGGTAGTGGTGGTGGTGGTAACGGTGGTGGCGGTACTGCTAGCGGTAATGGTAGTGGTAGCGGCGGCGGCAGCGGCGGCGGTGGTGGTTCCGCCGCGGCCGCCGGCGGGACTGCCGGGGGTGGAAGCGGTGGCGGTGGCAGCGGCTCCCTGAGCGGCGGCGGAATCGTCGCCGTGAAGCAGGAGACCACCGTCGAGCTTGCCGGCCTGGGCCACGGCTCGTATACGATGGTCGACTCGACGACCTTCCTTAGCGGACAGCAACAGAGGGTCAGCAACCCGTCTGAGGATGACGAAGTGCCGAGTCTGCCCAGTATGTCCCATGCGATGAGATGTGAGGTTACGTTTGTGTCCCTTTGCATGCCCTCACCCCTTGGCCCACTTGCTCGATTCCCTTGCGAGGAAGTCTGGGGGACCAACGAAATTCTATAGGAAAATCTCGCGGTGAAATTTAATTAGGAAGGAATGTATTTTAATAAATTTTTAAATTTGTACCTTGTTCTCTGATGAGAAATGTTTCGCATAAACACGCGTACATATACATGTATGTAATGTAAATTAAAAGTTAGAGCACACAAATGCTATACGAGAAATGAACATATTTGGAAAAAACATGATTTGTTGTATATTTCAATAATACAATCTGAAAGACTTTGAAAATCTTCTAAATCTTACTAAAAATAATATATATTATATTATCAGTCTAGGTTTGTATCTCTATAGTTCGCAATTTATAAAATTGTAATACTAGACTTATGGGTCTACACATATATTTTTTTGTTTTAAGATAAATGGATATCATAATGATTAAAAATATTATACCTTAATATCTTGAAATAATTTAAGATAATAGTGAAGTAAAACTATTATGTTATAATATGGAATCTTGAAGAAAGGCGATTTGCCAACGAAATTCATTAATCAACGTAGAAACTAGTCCAGCCTCATGAAAAATTCATAAAGAGTTATTCAAAAATGGAAATTACTTGCTCTTTTATGTTACAAGGTACGACGCTATCTACTTGCTGACGCGATAAAATTATTATAAACGTTTTAGAGTGTATTTAATTACGCGGTAAAATGTTGGTCCTCTAAAACTTCATCTCAGTAGTTGAATATTTGCATTACGCATGTTTTTTTTATGTTTTTATGTGTACAACATTTATTAATGTAAAATATTATGTTACATTCAATGTCTTTACCTTTTTTCCGGTTAAATTGGTAGAGAAATTGTAAAATCTAACGTTTATTAATCCTTCTTTATTAATTTTTATATTATGAATCTTTATATCTGTTCATTTTTAATTTTCTCTATATGAAGTTATAAATAATTTTTAAATTTTGTAAATTTTTTGCATAAAATTCTATACATTTTTGCTTTTGTTAATTTCACATGCCACAATTATGTAGAATGTAGTTTATTTATTTCTTTTTACATTTTTTCCGGCTGCATTTTTTGTTCGAAGGTAAAGTTTTTGAATTCATTATACGTATAAAATATAAGTAAATATATTTTTGTAGAATCTAACATTTATTAAACTTTGTATATTTATCTATTTTCCATCTTTGTTGTATGGTGTTATACATAATAATATAATTTATAAACTCTATAAATTTTTTTCATGATTCTATATATTTTTATTTTTTTTAATCACATAGCAAGATTATAAAAAATGTAGATTCTAAGTCTTTTTATATTTATTTACGGCTGCATTTTTTGTTTGAAATGATTTCTGAGTTTATTATATATATATATATATATATATATATATATATATATATATTTCTCGTAATGTGGCGCAGTTATATATATACTTGGACTCTTATAAGTTTCTAAGTTATGCAGACACAGTTTTATTAGAAGAAATGCATACCTTATTGATGACGCTTTATCAATTTGCAAAAGATGTGAAAAGTATCTTTAATGGAAGATATTTGGCTTTTACTCTATTGTATGATTCACCACGCTGGAGGAATCAAAATGTATAATTTAATGGCGATCCCTAAAATTAGCTAAGAGTTAACTATCAATTATTATGAAAGTTTATTTTTGTGAAGATATCTTGTAAACTATAAGAGAGATGTCAGAAATATAATAATTATCATTGACTTTAAAATTGACCTTATTACAATAATTACTTTTGATGTTTAACCTCTTGACTTTTAGCAGTTTCATCAATGACCAAATTATTCATTAGAAGTATTTTTGAAACTATCAGAAATAAGATGATATTATTTTACATTAAATTTATAGCTGTGACCTCGTTTTAATAATCATCTCTATTTACAAATTAAATCATGACAATTGAGTTAGTACTTAATTACTCTTGTTTGATAAATATTCACATGTAATTTTATGAATATTATTTAATTTTATATCCACCATTGTAATTTAAATTTTTACCAGACAACAAACAAATTTACAAACAACAAACCTTGAAATTACAAACGTAAATTATTTGACGACATTTTAATTTAGCCTTTGAGCTTCAAAAGCAAATCACAAAATTTAAAATTTTGATTTAATTGTAATAATACATTTATAATATTTATTGTTATGAATTATTATAAAATGTCTGTAAATATTATTTATACATACAAGCTTGGAAAAATTCCAATTGATAAGTTCCAGCATATAGAAATTTACATTGAGCAAAATGTTGTTTTCAACAGGATTAACATCTCTCTTGCGAAAGCTGCTTTCTATCGCAAATATTACCTAGCTATTTATAGTAGCAGATTTTGATCGTCTCTTTTGATGAAACCTTTGAAATGTGACAAATTTTTTATAAAATGTAATATGAAATATGCGAATATGAATAAACATAACATCTGATAGATTGCAAGAATAGATGGAATTAATAACAATTATGAAGAATTAAAAAATTTACATGGAGAATTTAATAAAATTAATAGTAAATAACAAATCACGCATATAAAATAGAATTTTTAAAAATTATTATAATATAAAACATACTACTTATTTTTATAAATCTAAATTAAATTTCTTTCATTAATAATGTTATCGAGACTTGAAGTGTTTGAAGTCTAGTACCAAAAAGTAATATGTACCAAGTTGTGCACAAGTGTGTGCTATCCTTTCATGATTTAATCTTAAAACTCGAGTATCGCTTCTACAAGACTTAAAAACAATTGTCGTGCTTGACTTCTCGCGCCGTAGTGCGATATCCAGTTCCTAGAGTGCATTCATAGAGCCAATGCATGATCGTAGCGAATGTGAATCTCGACCCGAATGTGGGTCAGAGCGCAAAGCAATCGGTACGAAGGTAAGTCATACACGACAGAGAAAATACAGTTATTTATGACACACGGCGGTCCCCTACGAATATGTATCAATTTGATATAGAATTCACATAACTTGACTTAATAACAACAAAAGTCATATTTTCCGAAACATGTACCTCCGAATAACAGGAGATAAAGAAAGTTTAGACAAAGATTGGGCACAAATATTAGAAAAAAAGCATTGAAACAAGAAAACAAAATTGAAAAAAGGAACAAATATATAAAATATAGTTAAGAAAATTTGTCTTAACTTCTCTAAGAAAAATTAAAAATTATAGGCAGTAATATAATTTATATCTTAATGATACATAAATTAATTTTCCATAATTATAATTATTATTACTCACGATCTTGAATTGAAGATAAATTCAAAATCAATATGGCATAGAGAAACTAACTTACATAAGAAAAGTATAGAAAAAGTATATAAAAAAATCATTCTGTAATGTTATACATATATTTACCAATTCTTTTTCATCGCATTGTGAATTGAACGCACCTAGAAATAATGCGGAGATAATTCTTAGAACGATAATTCTTATATTCTCATCATCACGGTATGTGTTGCTCGACAGAAAAATAGTATTATCACCTGACATCGAGTTTGCATCGATATCACAATTTTACCGATAAACATTCGAAATTGATATCTATTTGTGAGAAAATACTTTTCTTCTAATTGGATGAGATATAAATGGTATAAATAATCCCGCTCGGTGTTACTATCGCGTTACGGTAATCATTTTGTAATCTCGATATCGTATTCCATGAATAATATTGATGCAAATGTTGCAATGCGCTCTAATAATTCCCAGATATTAAATTTTTTAATTGCTATTTACTGATTTTTAGCAGCTTCTATTAAAACTTTTATTTACGTTCAGCGATCTCATATGAAGTTTGCATTGCTTTCAAAAAAAAAGCTTTAATAAATTTATTACATTGCCAAGAGATTAGATAAAATAATTAAAATATAAATTAAGTCATGTACAAATATTTAGAATCTTTATATTTTATTTAAATTGAAAAGACAAGCGGAACAAGACTTTCTTAAATCAGATTTAACTAATTATTTAATTAGTATTTCTAATATTGAGAAATGGCGAAGAAAAGAAAGAGAGCAACTTCATGTTGAATTTGGAAACAATTATATCTATCTTCATTTACAATTTTGTTATTATATTAAAAAGGAAAATGTCACCTCGTATTTCGAGCCATAAATCAAATTATAATATCTTTTGTAATCAAATTAATATAATACAATTTATGTAGATAATATTATCCATTTAAAATACGTAATACTTTTCCGCAGAAAGCAAAGATTATATCACGACAAATTTCTGTGGTATTTCACATTTCTACATTCTCTTCCGATTACGTTCTTCATCGATGAAGTGGGTTAATAAGAGTAACCGTTTAGTCATCACGATCTGCGTCGTCAAAATCTCGGCGTATCGCCTACGATCGTTCGCCAAACAATGCGCGTCGCTCGTACGACGGATAATAGAGCGAGAGTCGTTGAACCTCGCAAGCTTTCCGAGATGACGCGCGACACACGCGCGAGCGTATCGCTATACCGCGGTTACAGCATTACGAGCGGACTTGGCACGAATTACGCGTTCGACGTTTATATGCCGCTCGGAAACGCCTGTCTTAAAGTTCGTCGTCTCGGGACCGGTCAGAAGTTGACGTCAGCTTGAGCGTCGCGTGAATGCGAGCGAACGAGCGAGTGAGTGAACGAGCGGCAATGTTAACCCTTTGCACTCAGGCGTATCTGCATTACGTTCGAGTCGTTACGCGGCCCAGTCTGAAAAATATTTATATCTTTGCCAGATGTATGACTCAACGCTTGTGTAAATTAAGCGTGTAGGAACGAATGAAATTGTTAATTGTATTAATTATATCAATAATTAATCACATGCGCTTTATTGATAAAATTTTTATACGGTTGTAGAACGATAAAGTCAATTTTTTTTTTAAATTTAGCAAAAGATGATAATTGAATTATTCACATTGGAATATTCATTATAAAACGAACATTTGAAAAGATGATCTCTTTCGATGGTACCTAGGATTTATAGTATTAGTATAGACTTATGTTAAAATGCAATAGTAATAAAAAAATCTATATAACGGTCTACATTATTTATTGAATTAATAATATCAAAATGTTAATATCAAATTTTATAGTATCTAAAATTCACGATACTAAAAGCAGATTTAGATTAGTTCAAACAGAGAGAAATAGAGAGAGAGAGAGAGAGAGAGAAATTAGTTGAAACTAATCTATATTAAGATTTTATGATACTATGAATACGCGTAAATTTATGGTATCAAAATGGTCTGATCTTATTTTATTTTGATGAACAAACAACAAGTGCAATGAAACCTATGTCTCGCCCGTTTATTAAACAAGCAGCGTAAACACGCGGATCCGTACGCGCAGTCAGTTGCACGCGTTTCGTTATCAAAAATCAGCTTATCTGCTCTATCCGCGGTATCGCTAATCTTACACGCTTGAATTCCACGGCGGAAAAAGCGGACTGACGACAATAACGACGACGGCGACGACGACAACGATGACAACGACGACGACGATAGCGACGACTCGCAGCCGCGGACTCGCGTGCATGCATATCGTCGTCGCACGAATATTTATTTGCGAAACGTATTTATAGAGTATTACGCGGCGCAGGTTGGCAACCTCGTGCACGGTTATGCAATAAATGAGCGAAGGAGCGAAAGGGACACGGCGAGGGCGAGGGGGATAGCGGAGGAAATCGCTCGGAGTGAGCGGCGAGTGCGAGAAGGGAGGGGCAGGGAGGCGAGCGAGGACAATGAGGAACGACGAAGGAGGGGCGGGAGACCACGGTAGGGAATGAAGAGAGAAGGAAGGAGTAAAATGGCGTGGAAAGAACGGCCCGTGCGCGCGCGGTGGGGAGATGGATAAAACTGGCGCGTGTTCAGGAAAGAATAGAGAGAGAGAGAGAGAGAGAGAGAGAGAGAGAAGGAAAATATGAGGGAAAAATGAGGGACGGGGAGGGATGCATACAAGGACGGAGCATCGAATAAAGGGTGGGACGACTGTGATGTGAACGTAAGCGGAAAGGGACGAAGGGATGAGATCAGATAATGATGTCAACAGGGAAACCGCCTATAATATATGAGAGAGGAATTTCTGATAAAATCGATGAGATTTTATCTTTTTTTACATCTACCATTTTACAGAAGCGCGAAAACAATGGCGGTGAGGAAAATCAGCGGCTAGAATGAATCTCAACAGTAAAAAGAAAATTAAGTCTTTGATATTTATCATTTCTTTAAATGTACGATTGTTTAAATGTACGATTTATGTACAATTTGATAATTGATAAATTATTAACTAATTATTTGTACAATTTTTAATAATATTTTCTCCGTGAAAATTTTATCAAACCTGTTGTGATCTCAATTTGTTATATTCCAAACTTTAAATTGAAATTGTATTGAAATGAAATATATTGCTTCGTTTTTCATCAAATTAAAATGTAACGAGTAAAAATCAATTTTGAAATTAATAATTTTTAATTAACAATTTAATTGTTGAAAAATTTTATACTGTTTTCTCTCAGCTGTGATCAGGAAAAAGCGACACCGGATACTTTAAAAAATATTGCCTTCGCCTTTCTGTCTGTCATGTTCATTAGCAAAATTTCCCACGTCCGCTTTAAAAAAAAAAATAAAAAAATAAAAATGAAGAATTCCATCCCCGCCACGAAATCCCCAAATTACGCGAGCCGCGCTTCCTATGTAGGAAACACGATACGCGCATGCATTTAGGTAGCACGCCAGTGACCTTAACAAGGCGCACTAATAAAGCAAACGCGTCGCACGAGTCGAGATCGGAAAGCGCGCGCTACGCGCTCGTAATCCAGCCGGCGCGGCATTCGGCCGTCTCCGACGGCGTTCGGCCGTTGCCGGCGACGTTCGGCGGCGTTCGCGAAAGTTCGTGGCGCGCGGGGGCGGTGGGGGCTGTGGCGCTGGCGGTGCGGCAAGAGGGGCGGAGGGAGCAAAGGGTGAGGCACTCGGCCATCATCAGCGGAGGCGCGCAGTTCAGTGACCCGCCGCATCGTCGCGCGATGAAGGGGGGGGCGCGGGGAGTTCTGACATATTGTGAGATGCCAGCCCGCTAACGCCGGTCCTCGAAAAACACCTCGCTCCCTCTCTCTCTCTCTCTATCTCTCTCTTTTCCTCTGTCGATGTCTCCTTTCTTTCCTTCCTCCGATTCCCATTCTGTCTCCGTTCCTCCCACTGACATTCTCTCTCTCTCTCTCTCTCTCTCTCTCTCTCTCTCTCTCNATATATATTTATATGTACGAAATATTTAAGTAAATATATATTTTTGAAAATAAAATATATTTTTCCGCGTTAACTCTATACAAATTTTTGTTTTATATACAGATACTTATATTTTATTATCTTCAATTTTAATTAACCAATCTAACAGATATATAAATATATGCATGAAATTTTTGCACAATAATTATTGCACAAACGCACTTTCAGCATGAACTATCTTCTTGCAACATAACAATCCACTGAATAAATTGTTTTGTTCAAATTATTGTCATTACTACATCTTTATTTAGAGTTCTTATACCATATATCTTTTTATAAAAGTAACATCTTCCTGATAAATTTAAGACACTTTTCAATAATTGCAAGAAACAATTTAGAAGACAATTACATCAAGATAATTATTTAGCAACGAGGAATTAATATAAATCATACTGTTGCACGTTTATGGCGCTTGAAATATGTTTGAGATCTTTTTGGTTCGTCGAATAAATTCTTCTATCTTTATATAGCTATTATTTTTTTAAACACATATATCATGAAAGGAGCCTATTACGAGCGGAAAATCCGCCGGACTTTCGCAGATCCGGCACAGATCAGTGAGCTTCTCTCGAAAACGATAGCGGACGCGCACGCAAGGACATGCCTGGTGTCGACGGAACAGATCCAGGAGTCCTTCCGGAAGCCCACCGACATCTCCAGAATGATCTACTACAAGAACATGGCGCATGAGCAGCTCTGGCTGGAGTGCGCCCAAAAGCTGACCACCGTTATCCAGCAGATCATTGAGTTCGCCAAAATGGTCCCTGGATTCATGAAGCTCTCGCAGGACGACCAGATTGTTTTATTAAAGGCCGGTACGTAACTGTATCGATATAAGCACAGTTGCCCGCTTACCAGCGATAAAACTTTATTGCTTTTTTGCGTGCTCTTGCGCGTGATTCGACCGCAAATTTTAAGAATTTAATCTGAAGATTAATTATTCTACTTTTAATTCTTAAGTGGAACAGGTAAGTAACTGCACATTACTTTTAATCCACGCAGTTACTAATGATTTGATGTTCCTTTTTCTGATTAATATTTTATCATCGAAGAAATAATGAAAAAATTTTTTTAATATTTGCCAATTTCCTTTATACGTTAATAGATTAATGAGTACCATGAGTTACCATGCTTGGATATGCAATCGTTTCTTGTTGCATTAGAATAGTGAAGATAACCTCCGTCAGTTTTTTTAAAGAATTTAGATAAGTAAAAATGAAAAAGTATAATATCTATGCTAATATCCTGCTGAAATGTAATAGGTTCCTTCGAGTTGGCTGTGCTACGAATGAGCAGGTACCTCGATCTCCAGCAAAATTGCGTTCTATACGGCGACACCTTGCTACCGCAGGAGGCATTTTATACGACGGATACGGCGGAAATGAAGCTTGTTTCCTGCGTGTTCGAGCTGGCCAGAAGCATCGCCGAACTGAAGCTCACCGAAACCGAGTTGGCGCTCTATAGCGCGGCTGTTCTACTTAGCCCTGGTGAGTGTCATAAACATATAGGGTATTTCAAGTCTACTAGATAAAATTTTTTGAAATTATAATTAAAAAAAAAAAAAAATGTTTGCGTGTAACATAAAAAAATGTCTGCGTGTATATCAATAATTTAAAATTTTTATGTTTCAATACTCACGCTTAAGTTCGCCTTAACCTCTGGAGGGCAGATATTCAATTGTGAACAAAAAGTTGAGAAAACACGTTCTTTTATTTAAATTTAAAAAATGTTATGGAAATATTATTTTTCTTAACAAGTCGAATTGTTATATATAAAAATCGTTAGACATATATAAAAAGGGATGTTTACTCTATTATATTAAAAAAAAAAAAAGAAATCTTTATGCTAATTAGAAGCCAAGATATTCGCAAAAACCACGACTGGGTCAAAAAACGACTGGGTCAAAATGACCCAGTGTGCTTTCCGCTGGGGTCAAAAAATATGTGTACCTTTCAGGGGTTAATGAGTATTATATATCGAATACATATTTCATTACGTATACAATTGCATATTTCATTTTTTTTGTCAACTTTATTTTATCAGCATTGTTATATTAAGAATGAAAAAAAAATCATGTTTTCTCTGAAATTACATACGGAAACTTCTGACTTCTGGTAACAATTTTCCCGATAAAAGGTCTGTAAAGTTAATCGAGTTGGATTAAAAGAAGTTAATAAAATAGAAGAAATCTCGCATGTTTGTCTTTGCTATTATATAAGCAAGTTGACTAACTTATAATATCTTGCGCAGATCGACCGGGACTGAAGTGCCTGGGAGACATCAATAGGCTGTCGCAGGCAGTGATCAGAGCGTTGAGGTCGGAACTAGATCGGAACCACGTGACGCCGATCAAGGGCGACGTGACCGTGTGCGACGCGATTCTTGCGAAGATACCACAGCTACGGGAGATCTCGCTGCTACACATGGACGCGCTGGCGAAGTTCAAACGGTCGCAGCCGCACCTCGAGTTCCCGGCCCTCCACAAGGAACTCTTCAGCGTCGATAGCTGAACGAGCGACGCGGCGCGGAACGTCGTCCCGGCGCTGCCGAGCGGAGAGGAACGCGAGTAGCGTCCCGGACCTTGCTCGGTCAAGGTGAGTCCGACCGTCCCGGAAGAGAGATACCCGATGATCTTGTGGGCCCGGGGGACCGGAAGTGGCGACGCTTCCTAGGAAGAATCCGCGAGCCGGCTCGGACGAGAACGATCTCGATGACAAAAGACGAGGTAACACGAGTGTCGTCAACAGATCGATCGATCGTGTTCACAGTCCGTCTCGTCGCGAAATGATTGAAAAGAGAGTTGTTGCCTGTGACGAGAACAACACAGAGGCAACGCGAATCATGGCAGTCGTTTACATGTGTTAGCTTCATGAGTCTTCGGATCGGAGATTCATGCTTTTAAGACGACTATTTTTAAGACGCTTTATTAAGGACAGGTACTCGGAAAAGCGATGAACGATGTCAGAATATTTATCTGAATTCTGCGATTTAGATTAAAGTCGTTGTCACATGTCACATTTGGCAATAAATGCTGCTGTACAATTCTCAGCTCATGATCACGATTGTGATTCTTGTTGTAGGTGAATAAATTGCATTTAAATATTAAATTTATAAAATAAATA
Source organism: Tetramorium alpestre (assembly GCA_021460005.1). NCBI lineage: Eukaryota > Metazoa > Arthropoda > Insecta > Hymenoptera > Formicidae > Tetramorium > Tetramorium alpestre. The sequence continues at coordinate 193,479 of JAJVSH010000122.1, read as the reverse complement.
AAAACTATAGCTTTTAGAAAGGTTAAATGGAAAACCATTTAAAATAATTTAGAATTATTTGACATTGGTTTATTTGAAAAAAAAAATGCACAATAGTGATAAATTTAATGCACAAAATAAAAATTTTTATAATTTTCAAGTTAATGGTTAGAAATGTAAAATTGATATGTTGATACTTATAAATCACTATTATAAATACATTTATAAATACATAAAGCGACGTTTAAAATTCAAATAAAAATTAAAAAATATATCTTATAAAAAAATATATTTTAAATATTGGTTATTTTTAATGGCCAGTGATATTGCATGTAAATTTTATTGTTTCAAAATGAATAATTTTGTAATCTTTGTGATATCGAAAAAAAAAATATATATGCATATTTTATCAAAATTAAGTTTGAATAAAATTATATTAAAATTATATTAATATAACAAACGGGCTTGTATTTAAAAAGTTCTTAATAATATAATCGTTTATATGAAAAAGTCAAATAAGAGTCATTCTATGGATTTATCTATGAGAAGAAGATTCAATCATTTTATTAAAAGTTTACACATTATATACGTATATACATATATATATATATATATATATATAATATATATTATATATTATACTTTATAATTATAATATATATTATAATACGTAAACTTTTTTAATAAAATAATTCCGATTTAAAAAGCATATTGTTGTCATATAAATAATACATTTTTAATTATTTATTTAATTATTATAACCTTATTGAGACTAAAGAATCTTGCAATATTTTTTTTATAATAATTAAATAAATATAATAGAAAATGAATGTAGAAAATTGAAACATTTCCTCTTCTTATCGTGCATTTTTTTGTTAAAATACATTTTTTTCTCATAGTTACATCTACAGAATGGCTCTCATTTGGCTTTTCATATCAGTAATTATATTTATTAAGCATTTTTCAAGTACAAGCTCATTTGTATTTTAATATAATATATATACACACAGACACACATATACACAAGAAACGTACAAAAAATGTATAAAATATCTAGACGCTTTTTTAATAAGAGATATAAATTTATAATTCTTTGTATCAATTTAATATGCAATTTTATACATTATTTATATTCATTTCTACATTATCATATATTCACAAAGAAAAAGATTTTTCGAGTTATTAGTATACTTTTTATTGTAAACAGAAATACTTACCTGATATCGCTTTTTACAAAATCGCTTGTCCAAGTACCAGTGTATTGAACATTCGGGAGTTTTTTATCGCACTCTATATTGTATATAACATTTCTTTATTGTTTAAATTGCAAGAAGAGACAAAGAATGAACCTTTAAAAATAACAAACGTAAATGAACTCCCGATTGTCCGCGTGTACGAATTTTTTACAATATTTTAACTCGTGGGATGCATATGACATAATAAACAATACATAATATGCAAGTTTTAACCCTTTAACCGGTAAATTATTTAGTTAATATTTGATTATATTTGAAAGAAAATATTCTAAAGATCCTTTGTTAAATCTACCGGTATTTGTAATTTATAAAGAAAGTATAAAAGTTGATTACAAAATTTATAAATTTACAAAACTTATTTTATATGTAATACAAGTGATTATTATTTATGATCTATTTTACTTTAATAATAAGTCGAATAATTTGATTGTTGTTTATGACATACTGAACTCGTAAACGAAATGGACTCAATATTACCGTTAAAAGGGTTCAAACTGATGAATTAGAAAATAATTTGTAAATATGCTTATACGGTTACCAACAATCTGATTCGAGATCAGATCGACCCTGTTTCTCCTTCTGAAACGTCCTCGACTCTTCGATCCTTCAAAAATGGATAAAAGTATGACTTATCAGCTAGTTGATTTATGCAATTCATAGTGTTTATAATAGTACATCAATTTTCTTTAAATCAAATCTCTTCTACAAATGTTAGATTCTAAACAATATTGCTTGGACGTCCTGAACGAGAAATCAAAGTATGTTAACGATGGATGAATGGGATTGAAAGTGAATCAGAATTTAAAGATTGTTTACAAAATTTCAAATGTATTTATTAACTTTTTATCAATCTACTCCATTTCTTTTAAACAGTAAAAAATGATAAAGAAATTATTCCTTTTATGATACTTTTACGAAAATACAAATTGTTAATCTGAAAAAAAATCTGATTCATTCTCCATAGTTCCTTTCATCCGCGGTTATTATAAACCAGGTGGCTTGAATTTCAACTGATCAGCCTACCGGATAGCGTCATATTGACCATAGTACACACTAACTTATTTGTTAAATGTTAGATTTTGCCTGAATTTTAATTACGCTACGTTAAACTTTGTATGCGTCTATATATATTTTAAGATGTTTCTCGTTCGTAATTACAAAGTATTACAATTAACATGTTCAAATCGGAAAATTTAGTGGATAATTCGTAAAGATGCGTAACTATAAGAAGTTTGTTTTAATGTTGTTGAGAGTGGATTTCATTTCATTATCAATCAGCTTTAGATTTCAAGTTGCAGGAAGTTCCAAAGAGGTATATATATCGATGATAAGAGTATCTTTTTATTCAAGTTTCCTGCGATTTATCTGCGAAAGTTAATTTATGATTAATACCGAATTCGTTTCTTCAAATTAACTTTTGAAACTTGTGAAATGGACAAAAATAGCTTATTTTGTATTGTATTGTATTATATTTAATTTACAATACATATTTTATCATAAAGAAATTTTAATTGGAACAAATTTTATTTATGATTTTTCCAGTAATCCTTGCGATTGTAATATCTTTTTGGGACGTTTTGTACATTTTGTTCGCATAATAAAATTGTGTTAAATTATTTGCTTGTTAATCATGTAATAAAAAAATGGTATCATTGTGCAAATTAGCGTTGAAATCAAATTAAATGTCCGGTAGGCTTTCAAATGTATGTCGCGATGGACTGTCTTAGATAAAAGTCAAATGATGCCTCTCTTAAAAGACAACCTATTGGTTGCCTATCCTCAGTCGAATGATTCTTCCTAGGAAACGTCAAGCTAAGCACATTTAAGGTAAATCTAGGAAAGTAGGAAAAATTATACAATAGAACGCGAAGAAGAAAACACATCGAGATTGGAACGCTGGTACATGGCCTCGCTAATCGTTGACAGACACTTTGAGGATTTATTACGAGCTGAACTTTGTAATCTAATTTTCAAGTTGGAGAGTTGCTCGTTTTATAAGAATGAGGTAAACCAGAAAATATATTGTCAAGAGAAGTTGTGTTTTCGAGATATGACATAAATTTAAAGCGTGTATATTTGTTTCGAGGTGCATTTTAGATAATTAAAATTAAAACAAATATATACGGATCTTAGCGGTCTTTCACTGTCAAATAAACGCGTTTGTAAATAAATTTTAAATTTTGACATTAAATACGATAAATATTATTGTGTTTTTCACAAGTGAAGGAAATACTAATGTGAATAAAAAAATAGTTTATTCGTTAATATATGAAATAAGTTAATAAATGAAATGAATAGTATCTGCCACAAATTTAATTTAAATTTTGTTTTACTTATTTTCTATTATGATCATAAAATCAGCGATTCACTTTATATCATTTATAAATTTTTATTACATACAATAATATCTATTAAAAGATTGAATATAAGGTTGAGTATATATACATATATAGGAATTAAATAAACATATATTATTTTGTTATTCGTTGTTTTTTTTCTATTTTTCATCAAAGAAAATGTGGTAGGAAGCTTAAATTACAAAGCTGACTTAAGTTAGCACTTTGTCCGATCATGCGTAGATCATCTACTGGCGTTCGGCGAACCGCGATCATCTCATACGCATTCTTCACGACGACGACGACAACAACGACGATGACAATGACGATGACGATGATGACGACGTCAGGAACATTATACATAATCGACTGAATAGTTCTATATTCTTACGGTGCTTACGACAGGGAGTAAACCAGATACAAGCGTTATTTAACCGTATATTCGTCTCCTTTCTGTTGCAGATTATTTCCTTCGTAATGAACGTATTGGGCCTTAAATAAACATAAAAAAACATTGTTATATATAAAGTATACATAAAAAAGCAACATAAAGTATATATACAGAAGAAATATATATATAAATATAAAGTATAAATATATA
>JAJVSH010000122.1:173087-188922 GCA_021460005.1 Tetramorium alpestre | reverse complement strand
TCTGTAACGCCCATTATTCTTATCGATCGCGAGGACCGTCGAATCTCGGTAGTACCGCCGAAATATACTCTCATATATATTTATATAGTGTGGATGCGTATGTGTATACGCGCGCGCACGATACGTCTCGGAGAAGCAGAGGTGTATACACATACGCGTGTCGTTATAAGATTATATTATATAGACCGAGAGAAAAAAAATCGCGAACGCGTGCGAAGGGAGCGAGCGAGAGCATGAGGATGTGCGTGTGTGCGAGCGAGTAACGATGAGCGCGAGTGTGAGTGCTGATCGGCGAGAGATATCGGTTGTTACGATACATACATAAAGTATATATTGTATTAACTAAAAAAAAATAGTGGTGGGTGGAGAGGGAGAGAGGAGAAAACGGTGATTAACCGAGTCCCGCCGGGACGGTCCGAGGACGACGCGAAATAATCGAGGGCTGATAAGTGAATCTCGGTTGGGCCACTCGTGCGACCGTAGACAGACCGATATTGTCGCGCCGTCGAACGCGAGAGTACGACGAGGCGGGCGAATAGCATCGACGAAGGGTAGAGCTTATTGCAGAGGACGAAGAACCGTGAAACCGCGCCGGAGTTTAGGTGTAATTAAATGCGATAATGACGATGGGGGGGAATGCGTCTCTGTCCCCAGTTACAGTTTTTCTCCGCGAACACTCACTCGATCATCCTTTCCATTCTATCTTTATCTTGCCCCTGTTAATTACTGCACCTGTATACCGATTGTTAACGACGTAATTCTTAGTGATAAAGATATGTGATGATGATACGGGATAGACAAACGCTAGGAAATTAAGAAGTTCGATGAAGACTGTTAAAAGTAGGAAAGAAAGACTATCTTAGGAACAGATAAAAAGAGAAGAATGAAAAGTTTAGAGCCACAGTTAGAGAGAAGCGGAAAATCGAAACGTGAAGATAATAGAATTCGAGGAGCTGATAAGGACATGATTTATCGAATCGTCATTATTGTGATCGACAAGTATGAACTGTGAAACCATCGGGGCTTCTTTTTCTCTGCTCGTGCTGTGAAGGACCGGTTTATTCGCTAAATGTTCAAATACAAATGTACGATTGAGTGAGGATATACGTAGCAAATACGTGAGATGCAGCAGCTTCTATTTAAAGATATGACAAAGTTACCGCTCTAATCACATCATATTAACACGTGTTGTATTATTCATTCGGTAGGCAAAATTTCTTTCAATTTAGCGAGAATGTTCGGCGAATAAACGTATCCTTTTACGTGCAATTTAGCTTAAAACGCAAAACGTCGGCTGCGGTTACGCGTTTTATCGCCGCCGCGAGTTCGAGTAGTGATTCGAGTATAGTTCTGAGCTACTTTATAGCATAAATACATATATAAATAAATAAATATATAAATATATAAATAAATAATTATATATAAACACTATATATATATAAATATATATGAGAGTATATTTCGGCGGTACTACCGAGATTCGACGGTCCTCGCGATCGATAAGAATAATGGGCGTTACAGAGAGTGATCTCGTCCCCGGACCAACCCGGCCGGATCCCACGGATAACGGTGACACGTTACACGCTCACGAATCCACATACAGACATACATACATTGCATACATACTTATATACATATACACACGCAGAGACAGACAGAAAAAAAAGAAAGGGAATGAAAGAGAGAAAGAAAGAGAGAATGAAAGTGATGAGCGAGAGAGAGAGAGAGAGAGAGAGAGAGAAAGAGAGAGAAAAAAACGTTTTACGAATCGATATGCGCGGATGTGACTTTCACGGATGCAGGCGTAGATAGAAGCTAATCGACCGCATTATGTGCGCGCATTAAAAAAAAAAACGTTTTTGGTACTATACGGCACTTGTATGACGCGTCTCTTTATACGTAAACCCGTACTTCTTATGGATAAAAAAAAGAAAAAAATGACACAATAGCCCGTTGTCGCGCGCTGACACCCTCACGAAGCGTTAACATATATACGCACCGTCACCGGCTTTCCTCGCTGTCGTCAATCGTTGATCGAAGATGAAGATCGTGATGGATTTCAACAACGGCTCGCCGTTGTTCGTCGAGACACTTTCGCGACCGCCCGCATATTTTTAAATGAAAAATTACGTCGTCGTTCGGTACCGGACCCGGATTAAAAAATATTCGTACGCCTTCGCGTTGTTACTAAGTATAAAATTATGTTGCTAAGTGGCAGGCTGGAATAAAAAAGGTATTCGTACGCCATCACTTTTTTTGCTATAAGTAACATTACGTCGTTAAGGAGCAGGTTGAAATAATAAAAGTATTTATTCGCGCCACACACTGTACTTTTATTATAAAAATATCTTTAATTCTCGTTATGTGTAACGCAATATTAAAATTAAATTCTTTAAGAAGATGGATGGATGGTAATAACGTGTGATGTATGGGATTACAGTATATTTTATTTGAAAGTTACTTATAGCGATGACGTGCGAATACTGTTTGTCTCATTCTGTAATGAATTTCTTTAAGATGAACTATAAATATTGCAGCTACTTATGTAAACCCTAAACGGTATAAGCGGGGTCTGACAGACCGTTTTTAATTACCAGACGTTATAGAAATTTTATAACGCTCTATTATTATTATTATTATTATTTGTTTGTATTTATAAAGTTTAATATAAATGAATAAAATCTAATTTCCACACGTAGATTTCGGACACATTTATTTTCATTATATATGATGGTATATTGTCACCATTTATACAACATCCCTTTTGCATTGTATCGGCCCCTTTATATTATTACGTAAGTAAAGTAATTTATACTGTTTAGGGTCTTCAACAGAAATATTATATATTTAACTCATTATATTGTATTCTTTTCAAAAGCTTCTAAAAATATGATAAATTAATGCTAAAAAGAAAGCATTTCATGAAACTTCTACTAGAAATTATAAATATCTCTTATTTGAATTTAATCTTTATATTTACATTTAATAACGTAATCTTACATAAAAAAGCATAATATAAATATAATTATGACTCTGAATGAGTTAAATGTATCGATATTAAAGTTGTATTAATTTACAGTTGGATATCAGTGGTCGCGAAAGTGTTAAAAATGTATTGTTGTTAGTCTTATATGTATATATATATATATATAGTTCGATTTTTATTGCGTATTTATGTATTTTTATCTTTTCGATATTGGATAACAAGAATATTAATTTCTCGCGGAACAAATTTTCAATCAATTTAAATGACAACTTATCATTTATGCAATGACTTTATAATCCGTAGATGAATTGTTGTTTATTTAATGATCAAACAAACTTTACATACAACTATTTAATATGATATTAAAATTGCTTATCAATTGTTATATTAATTCAATAGAATATCAATTCAATATTTTATTTGTATTTGCAAAATTTCACAAAATATTGAAGAATACTAATTTTAAAAATAAGATCTAACTCTTTGATATTTAATACATATTTCACGTTTTTCACAATTTTTAGTATTCCAACTTTTTGAGTCTACTAGATTTCAAAATTTTCAATAATCGAACTCTTAAATTCTCGAGCCGAGTTGAGTCTTTTATATTTATATATTTTATTATTGAATGTTTCTTATATGTTTGCTTTTTACATTTTTAAATTGCAATTGTCTAAAAAATTAAAGTCATTGCCGATGGCAACGAAAAATGAGCAAACAAGCTGCTTTAGCTTTACTGACTGAAATACTAATATTTATCATGCTTAAGATTTGAAATTATCATAAAACTTTTAATTGAAACGAATGAGCATAATTATTTTTTTATTCTCTTCGAAAATATTTATTTGTTACAAAAAGCAAAACATTATTTTAAAATAGTATTTGTAAAATAAGATGAAATCAGAATTGCGCAACTCTATTTATATGATAAGATCACAAGTAGACGAGTGAGAAATAACTTTCGGATGCATATACTTAGGTTTTATACACACTTTTATTTTAATATATTTATCAGTTTTTCGGATAATTGCTGAATACAATATAAATAACAACATTAATTGAAAATAATAAAAAATACTAAGTTTATTTTTTTACGTATATTTTTCATTAGAGCCATCTAAATATCACGAAAAAGGGCAGCTTTAATTTATATTTTTTAAATAACTTAATGATAAATTGACGAATTGACGAATAAATTAACGAAATATTTCTTAAAAACAAGAATACAAACTGTTTTTTCAAATGTTGTGCTTTTTTCTTAAATCGCGATAGTTTTATATCTTCTCATTTAAATCTTTGTTCTGAAAAACAGACTAGTTCAACTTATACGACTTTTTTGTGTGTCAAACAGCACAAAATTTATTAGTAAACGATTATAATAAATCAATCTCGTTATCGTTAACGAAATCAGTTTGTAGAAAAAGCTAATTATTCATTTATGATTCTTAACAAGATTAGAACATGTTTATTTACGCAAGAATGTGCGGGCAAAAGTCTTGATATGCATCCGAAAGAATTGAACGTAATCGAGAAAGGATCGACGAGAGCGACGGCGAATCCGTCACGGTGCGCCGACTGACACGCTTTCGGACGGTTGCATATACTTATAGCGAAAATTTAAGAGAATGCATATTATTCTGCCGATTAACGAGTAAGTGCGTAGAATTCGTTTAATTGTAGATCGAACACGTACACAGTCACGTTACGCGCGAGTGCAAGATGCATACCATCTACGACCCTTCTTCGCTCACATCTCTATCCCCTTTACTCGAGAGCAACACGCATACACGCATACACACTTACGCATATACATCTACAGAAGTGTACATATACACAATATATACGCACGACACACATATTGAGAGAAAAATATAGTTACTTTTGGACCTGACCACAATTTAGTATTTCTAATGATAATTATGATTAACATAATGATGTATATAGTTAAGTCAATCATATTCATCGTTAAATATTATAAAATTATGGTTGAGGCCAAAAGTAATTATATTTCTCTCTCAGTGAACGACACGATACAAATACATACAGTATATATATACACACATACACATACACACACGCGTACAATAAGACGCAACACGTACACCCGCACGCACGTTGCAATTAGACGTTATTATCGCAATTTGGAGTTAAATTTTATAATATATAATATATAAAAAATATATAATAAATATATATATAAAAGTTGACGGATAATATAGAGTTATGTTAAATATCTAAACGAANGTATTCATGTGTTTCTCATGTGTGAATACATTATCCCTTTTGTTGCGCAATCACAATCGCGAGATTTCCCTTTTCTCTCTCGTATCCCTAAAATAGCTTAAATGAATACAGAAAATATTTGCACACTATAAGACTTCTCATTGTAGGGATCCTTTCATTTTTATTATATTATAACGTTAAACACTATTTCACTCATGTACATCTTAATAAATATAAATCAAGATTTTAACAAAAAATGATTAACGTATTAAAATCATATATTTAATCTCATAAATATTTCAAAATTTATTTCTAATCGAAAATTGTTTATGAGTGTAAATATTGCTTAAGCACCTTTATTTTTTTATATTACAGTAGTAAATAAACAGAGACTTTAAACATTATTTTTATTATAAAATTCAATAACTGTTTGTGTTCAACATTAAGAAAATGTGAAAGATACATGACGATTTTTGAAAATTTATTTACTATTTTTAATTAGAAATAATTTAGGGAGAAATTATAGCAGTGCTCAAACTTTTTTGCAAATTTTTGCTCAAATTGTTCTTATATAAAAGAAATTATATAAGAAATCATCTTTTTTTCATCTTGGTAAACCGTTGTAAACATTTATAATTTTATTCTGATAAAAATTTAAGAGTAATAATTTATAATTATTTTTAAATTTAGGAATATAACGATATTTTTTAAATAATTCCAATGTAAATTAATTTGTAACTTGTTTTATCAGAAAGCAAATTTTTATTTTCTAAGTAAAACAAAAATATTATCAATGTTTTAATATTCTTGTACATCTTTTTTTCGTTAATAATATAATTTTTAATATTCTTAGTTGCATAAATAATTTTATTCAAGAATTCTTTAAACAGCACAACTTTTCAGGAGAATATAAATATTTTGGCAGCGTTCGCAAAAGTCACTCGAATGCCTCCGTGTATCATGTTATCTTTATTGTTCACCAAATATTAAAGGATAAAATGATACACGAAGGCACTCGAGTGACGTTTCCGAACACAGCCTTTGAAGGAATTTTCAAGTCCTCTTGCGCGATACTATCGAGAGAAAATGGCGAACTCTTCGATAAGTCGATACAGCATATACACGTACAGTGGAACTGTCACCGATGAGATGGACGGAAAAATGAGTTCTAACAATTCTTCGAATTATCGCCGCGCCAAGTAAGTTTAATAAAGATTACATAAAATTAACAAACGTTATAACATTATGATCTTTTCTGCATAATTTTAGTATCTAATAAAGGTTGCTTCATGTTATAAGACCAAATTTCTTATATTTTGAGGTTAGGTCGACGAGGTTAAATCAATTCTAACACTTTATTGCATATATTTACAATGTTATAATGTATAAATATGCACATATTGATGCTAATATAATCAATAAAAAAATAAAATTCAACATTTTTTAATATAACCACATGAATGCCTTAAGTTACGATAATAAAGAAAGAGTAAAGAACGCTAGTTATTAGACATCTACGATATCTTTTTGAATAAATTGTATGACATGTTTTTAACACTATTTGTGTAGCTTAAAAATTGCACCTGGCGCAGTAGTGTGCGAAGAAAGTATTCTGAAAGGAGACATTTCCATTGGCGCGAAAACTATCATCCATCCTAGAGCATGTATTCTAGCGGAGGCTGGCCCAATCATTATAGGGGAAGGCAATATTATTGAAGAAATGGCAACTATAACCAATAGGCAGGTTTAATATATTTGCATCATTTACAAGAATGTTTCATCAATAACAGTCAATAATTTAAAGATGAAAAGTACAAACTAAAGTAAGTACAAAAGTCTAGTAAATGTGGTAGATATTCCATTTTTAAAATCTGCCTTTGATTCTGGGAGCATTTAACAAAAAGCTGTAAATATTAAAATGCCTGCTACATTTCAGAACATTGAGATAAATGCTTATTTTAGTTGGTCTTTTTCATTTGTAAATTATTGACCATCACTTATAAAATATCCTGTATGCAGTGGTATATTAGTTATTAACTTATTGCCACTGTATAGGTTGCCACCTGATACTCCGGAGCCTGCAACAATACCAGTGCAAATAATAGGGAACTATAATGTATTTGAGACTGACTGTGTTTGTGAATCATATAAAGTTGGCGATAACAACATCTTAGAAGCAAAAGGTAGATAGCTGTAGCAATTGCTTTTAACAATATTTGCAAATAACATTGTGATTGTAATATTAAATTGCACAAGTAATACTAAATCGTACACTTATGTCAGAGAGAAAAGATAAGAATCTTAAAGAATTATACAATGTCATAATTAATTACAAGTTCATTTAACTTATTATATATAAATGTTATTTTTCCAAAAGCGCAAGTTAGTCGAGAAATTGAATTGACCAATGGATGCGTTATTGGAGCTGCATGTTCTTTAACAGAGCAAGAAGTAGTACCAGAAAATACAATAATATATGGCAGCCAGTGTGAACGTAGAGAGATGAATGATAAGCCATATGTAATTGTATATCACTATTTTTATTCTACTATTTTATAATCTCAAGTTTTTTTACTTTATTGTATTTGTATTTCAGCCTCAAATTGGACAGTTGGACTTTCTACTGAAAGTACTCCCAAATTATCATCACTTTCGTAAATCGAATATAAAGTCAAAATCTGGAGGACCTATGTGAATAATACATCTGTACATTCTTTTTAATAATAAAAATAATAGTATGTTAATTTTTACAACAATTATATCATTTATATTTATATTTATTGAAAAAACTTCGCAATTATTCAGCAACCAAATATGTACATATATTTATTTTACATATAAATTTTTTTGTATTATATTATAAACATGAAATATAAATGTTTCAATAAATTTAGAGAAAATTATTATTAAATATTGTAATTATTACTAAATTAACTGCATATGCATGCAATGCGGATGCATATTATGTATGATTATTTTTAAAAATTGCTGATTTATTTTTTAAATTAAAATGAAAATAAAAGATGAATAAACCGAAAATATCTTTTCAAGTTTTTCATTAAAGATAGTATCAATAATTAATTTCGTAAAATATTTTACATTCTTACTGCAGGGATAATTGAATCGCGCAGCCAATTAAGTTTAGTGAACCATGGACCTGAGTTCAATGCATTGCAAATATATCTATCAGCATAATATACACATTCACTATGCATTTTTATAAATAACAATATAGTGAATTGAAGAAAAGTGTGTAAAAACAGAAAATAATCTAACTTAATATGTTCGTAGGAAAAAAATTTGTTTATTTTTTTGTATACACTAGAATGAAATATTTATCAGTTTGTTCACATTTAGATATCGCACACAATTATTTATTTCGAAAACTAACGGGGATTTATCACAATTATTAAGTTTAAAAAAAATTTGCAATACACTTAATTCATTGTCAATGTCCAAATAAAAATTATAACTTTATAATATTTATTTATTTTACAAATAAATTCCAACTAAAAAAGGAAGATTATAAAACGTACAAAATTAAAAGATTTTGCAAACATTGCTATAAAAAAATATTGAAAAACAGAAAAATAGGGAAACAAAAAATTATAGAATCTACGAAAATTGCAGAAATAATTTACATCTTTGCTTACTTTTGATACCATATATTGTCATATGTCTATTTAAGTTTATACATATAATAAAAAATAGACGTGTGCATGTATATTTATTATTTATAACTATTTTCACGTTTATTATATTTACAAAATTACTAATGTTTATACATACTTTATGCATTTTTAATAAGTTGAATAATGTCCGTCACTGATAATTTCCACGTAACTGAAAAATTGAGATGCCAGTCATCGGTAAACTCCGTGGCGTTCAACGTGTTAAAAATAAGAATATAGACAAGACTCGTGTATGTATTTGACCTAGATCGAACGAAAGCACAAGCTAAAACTTATTTTTACATTTTAGTCATCAAAAAATTTTATATTTTTGTGTTAGTTTTTTTTATATTTTTTTTATAAACCTGAATTGTTTTTATTTAATTGTTGGAATTAAAAATATATAAATTTTAACGTAATTTAATGACTACTTGATACTTTAAGATTAAACCAATAAATTTCAAATCTTTTATTTCTAAACCGAAATTCTGTTTTGATTATCATTGATTACGAACTTCATCAAGTTATATATTTCAGTTTAAGTTAATTATGTCAAGATAGCACAGTCTAGCAGTTGTGATTACAGAATATGTTACGAAATGGGGATCTTATTTATACACAATCCGGTGTGCATATATTAATATTTAAAAAAAGGTCTTGTTGGAATCTACTTTTGGAGAATTCTGACCGCAATTTAACATCAATTTATGTTGAAATATTTTTTTTTGCTTTAAATTACATAATAAAGGCATTCTATTAAATCTTTTTCGTTTTAGCATGATATAAAAATATTTTATTACAAAAGAAAAATTAATATTTTTTTTATACTAAACAATATATTTTCGATTTATGTAAACTTATGTAAGGAATTTTATATAACGCGAAATGCATCCTCTGATTAGGTATATGAAAGTTTATTGTATTGCATTATAATAATTTATCCTCAACTAATTCCCTTTAATTAAAAAATTGTTATTAATAATTGGAAATTTTGACATTTATTGTTTGATGAATACTTCTCGATTTCCTGTTATTAACATAAAGTTAATAAAGTTAATACGCATAATCGATTTATTAAAAAAAAAGGAACCCTCGTCACTTTCTCAACGAGTGGAAATACGAATAGAAATATTAGCCACTCTGTCTCTTAACCAACTCTCCGGGGAATTTAACGGCGTAATGCTAAACGCTACATCTATGAATATGAATTAGCGTCTCGTCGAGGGGGTTGGTTGCGAACCATTTACCGCTTCCGTCAGCTTAGCGAAACGCGCCAGTGATTATCAACCCTCCTTTACATTTTGAGTTTATACAAGAAAATAATACGTTTTGTATCGAGATGTAAAAAGCTATAATAAATAGTCAATTTGAGGTATTATATTTTCATAAATAATCTATTCGCTTGAAATACATTAAACATAAATTATTGGACCGTCAAGTCCAGTCAAAACTTTCCATATTTTTTATTATGTATTTTCAAGATTTGAAGAAAGAATTAAAGAATTAAAAAATCTCAAAATTCATATAAATGTAGTTTCGCAAGATGATATAAAAATTCATTTAAAATGAACTTCAGTCTTAAATAAATGTAACAATTAAAACATTTATGAAAGCTCTGTATTATGTAACAATTTTACTAACAACGAATTGACCAGACACCGACTTAAGTGTTTCTACATGACAAAAGAGTCATAAGCGCACCCTTACTTTAATGATCGGCCACGGCAACCCCCTGTGACGTAACTCTTGTCGCGAAAGTGGTGACTCGAGAGAGCTGTCATATTTTGACATCCGCAGCGGACGGCGGAGAAAAGAGAGAAAGGGTGCGAGAAAGAGACATAAAGGGAATGAGAAGAAAAAGATTATTTTTCCGAGGGGGTTGAATCCGCAGTCGCAGAAAATCACGAAGGAGAAACTAACAAGGAGAGAGAGCTCCTAACGCTTCTGACGAAACTACGTAATTTCTTCTTGTCGGCTCATCTCGTCCGCGATCATCTTTTCTTCTGGTTGATTTATTTAATAATTTGAGAAAAAGAATATAACTGAATCGATGAATAGAAACATTCAATATAAGTATAATTATAAAAATCTTTCAAAATAGAAAAATTCTAATAATTATATTTTTATTTAGTAAGGTTTTTATAAGAGAAATTTTAATAAATATAAAAATTCATATTACTTAAAATTGATCAGTTTTTTTCCTTTTGATATCACGAATTTGATTTTGACAATTAATATAAAGTTAAATGAAAGAACTCTAAGTAGTTGGAAACAAAAACTGATAATGAAGTAAAAATATAAGAAATAATAATGGTTACATGGTTTAATTGTAAGTAAAGAGACAAAATGTCTGTTACAAATGTCTTGTGTAATTACGCAAAAGTTTGTATGAGAAAGCATGAATGAAAATTAAATATAAATTACGTAAGACCGATGAAATAATTGCGAAATGAACACATGTCAAAACGTTCTCGGGAGGTAGCCTGTATACAGCTTTTAACTCAAAGATCCGGCGGGGCCGAGGTTTGAGTACCGAATTAGGCGTGCCGTCAAAAGTCGCTCGAGCGATTGTCACGATCGCGAGCGGTGCGTGCAAAACGATAATAATCGACGGACAGCCCCTGGGGTGTGTTTTGATTTCGAGCACCACGATCGTCGGCTGCTGCTATCATACACGCGCATGGCGTATCTGCGCAACTAGACGGGGTAATGTCAGACAGAGAGAGGCTCCATTCGGAGGATGCGGGAAGGAAAAGAAGGCGAGATCAACCCCCCGTCGACCCCCTTGACGTTCCAGTCGCGCAAATTGACGTCCGCAGACACGAACCCCGCGCGTCCAATGCCAAACGAGAGTGACGAGCGTTGCGAATCCACGACTCGCTTAACATTTCCATTGTGAGCGCCGTCCCCGGGATTCGAGAGGCGGAAAGAACGGGGGGGATGCTTTTGGGGAGAGAGAACCGCATCGAGCGCGCGAATGCCTCGATGCTGTCGAGGATTATAATAATTGCGAATTAATGTCGGTAATCGGCCGGCGAAGTTGACCGATCGACATTGCGTTAAGCACGGGGTATTTAATCCTTCATTGCTCTGTAGAATTTACGGGCGCGGTTAAGGAAAAAGAAATTTTAATATTAATTATTAATTTATATGTATAATTAAATTAATCGATATTTCGATTTTGAATATCTTCGTGGATGATTTATATACTGTTATTTTTAGAATATCAACTTTTGACAAAAGATTACTTTAATTGACTAATTATTAGTTTAAAGCAATTAAAGCAATCGATTATTAATTTGAAAATTTGTTGCGCATAATTAATAATACTATTCAAATTTCTGAATATTATATCTTTGGATGTATTTTTACTATCGTCCAATAATAATAATTTNATTTTATTATTTAATTATAAATTATAGTACGTTGAAAATTTTACTCGTCGCGATTAAATAAAGTGAGAGATAAGTATGATCCATTTCAATCAACTTGTAATCTGCTTCTCCCGAGAAAAGCAAAGAAAAGGGAGATGAGAGATGCGTAACCAAGAAATACGCAGTCTTCATCGGCGCCGACTAAACTTTTCTGAAGAGATGTATATGAAAGTTTAGCAGAAATACAAATTTAAACGTATCTTTGTTTTAACATTTTCAAAAATTATTTTAATTTTTTGGACGAAGAGAGAACATTATATGTGCATCAGGCATACCAATAAATTAATATCTTATACATTATATTTATACATATACAATTTCCTCTTATCAATAGTTATTAAAATTACAATGTAACTAACAATAAGATTTCAAACAAGTGAAGAGAGAGCAGCAGTATTATAGACAACTATTTTTCCCCCTTTTCTGAATATTTCTCGATTGAGAAGACACAAGTGCAATTGGTCGCATCCCTCTCGCTGCGCCTATGACAATCTCGATACGAAGATGAACGATCGGATCGCGACAATGAATAATACTCGACGGGCGACGGTTAAACGCAGAAGCTGATCGGATCGGGCCCGCCTACGGAGAGGTGGAGGAGGCCCCGGACGCGCGGACAAACCACCCGTAAAATCCGAAAGGGAACCGCCACGGCGCGGTGAGACACGGGGGCGGGGGGCCGCCCGGGTGACTCTGTGACGCGATTATGCTAACGAAGTTGTTCCATTGTAGTGCTGTTTACAGCGACGCGCGCATTAAGGCTACGGAACAATGGGGCGGCCGCGATGGAGAATCCTCGGAAATCGGGACGCGCCAGGACGAGAGAGTTAACTCGCTAACGAACGAGTTCAACTCGATCGTCGTTTTGAGCGAGGAGGAGAGATAAGTAGATTTGTTCCTCCTTAGCTGCGCTGTTAAAAGGAATCACAATTTCACATTTTTTACAGTTGCCTCGATTTCTTCAATTCCTCAACTCAATTTCTACTTAAGAAATATTCAAGAAGCGTCATTCTTTTGTTTTTTTTTCTTTCTGCAATTCGATTTACAATTTTCGTTAGAAATTTATCTATTTTGTCAAATTATCTTTACACCTACAGATATTATTTAAGAAAGGAACAATAATAATTTTCTGAGAAATATTGACGTAGTAATTACTCTAATTATTGTATTAAATTAAAATTATTTTTTTCTGCGCTTTTTATATTTAATATGAAATATTGTAAGTATATATTTTTAAATCATTTCGAAGAAGAAAACGGTAAAGAATGTAGCTAAAGATAATGAATCCTGTATATTTTGTGAAGACACTGAAAAAGATTAATTGTAAAATTTAACGTTCAGCATTATATGTGTCTTCTGTTCCTGCATTCTAAGGCGTTACAACGAATGTGCGCGTTCCTGCACGAATTCGCAAGATAAGAGAGTTTTAACGGCATCAAAATTCTCGGCGGGACACGCAGATAGAGGTCCAGGAAATCGTCGAAATTCTACGTGGTGTAAGAGGGGGCCCCCGATTTCACAGCGTCTGGTTACCCCCTACCGAGGCGCCACTTGACTCGTATTTAACTTTCAAATATATTTTATGCCTTTTGCATTTCAATACTCTCGTGTATTCTCTGCGGAATCCATCGTCCCACCTCTCCTCCCTTCCCCGGTCTTCACGCTTAGATTCGATAGCATCCACAACGTTTATATACATTCATATTATAGCGAGTATATGTATACACCCACAATAGAGATTTCAGAGCGTTAAAACATTCATACAAACAATATAATATTAATCAAGTTTCGAAATAGAACAATGAAAGAAAAGAAGAAATAATTCAAACATTTAATTTTTTAAATTAGATTGCATAGATTTTAATTAAAATTTATATTTATACATAATTGCAGTCATCAATCAATTATTACAACGTATTATTATCAACAAAGAAATATTAAATTTTATATCTTGTATTAAATAATAAATTATTTATTACATTCATACTATATAAATGTAAAAACATCAATCACATAGTGTAATCGCTTATAATAAGATATTATATATAAAATATTGTATAAATAAATAATCATGTATAATTAAATCGTTAATGTCTAGCTTTAATAAATCAATTAGAAATAAATATATTTAAAAAGATATTTGAAAAATGTAATATGACATCTTCTTCTTATTTGTAAGAAATAAACAACAATGGAGATATAAGTGACAAAGAGAATTACTGTAAATGGGTAAAATTTTCCGGCAAGAAAAATAGTCACTAGAGCATTGTCGTCGCGACAACTCGACACGCGAGTAATTCATACTCGAACGAGCCCGGCATTTATGTGTCCACCGAAGCGCGACGACATTTCGACAGAATTATTTGTAGGATTTGGCCACATCCTATAATTTTTCCAACGGATCCTTTGTGCTTGGATACGCTTTCAACGATCAGACGAGGGTGTCGCGAGAGCGTAATTTTACTTCCTGATTTATATAAATTGTCATTAGCTAGATACTATTCCCCGATTTATGCACAATATTGAATGTAAATAATATTGAACGCAAACCTAAAATCTTTCTGCAATTACTTTCTAGAAGATTATATTTTTAAAGAAAATTTACTTTTTTATAATCATATATAAAATTATTTTAATTTTTAATTTAAACTTTTCTTAAAGAAAATTCTTCAAGTAAAATTTGCAGGGTTCGTAATAATAAATTCATTTTACAATTAAATTAGGAATAAAACTTTTTATTTATATATATTGAATTAAAAGACAAAAATATATTAATTTTTTTAATATTAAACTTTTAAAAACTTTCTCATATTCGAAAACTTTTTATATTATTAGTGATTAAGAGATAAATTAAGGAATGTTTGAACTCTAGGTGACAGAGAAGTTTTCCGACTTCCGTTTCGTAGTCGTTAAATAGAATTTTAAATACGGAAGTGTCACAGATCCCCCAAATCGTGTCATCCATTTACACCCTCGCTTATTCGACGACATAAGCACTGAGTGGGCGGATAACGATATTTTTCTTCTCGGAGGACAAATGGAACGTCGACGGAGCTGATACGTGTGTGGCTGTCGGTACACTTCAAAGAGCAACACATTCGGATGCACCGAGCGGACCGAGACTGGACTGCTTCAAGGAGAGACTTCTTACAAGATAATCTCTCCCTTTCTCTCTTATTCGACTTATGTGCGACCTTCGTATACAGGATGATTCACGTATCCAAAAATAAAGATTAAATTTGATTATAAGAAATAATTATAAAGAGTTATATAAAGATTAAATATTATTAAATAAACGACGATCTCTTTTTAGATGGAAGTCAAAATTTCCTCATAAAATTTTCATCTATGGTAAAAATTTTTTTTTTTAATCTGTGTACTAATTGCATATAAAATTCTTTTTATCTATTTATTATATTTAAATATTTGTGTACGCAATCTTTTTTAAATAATAAATATATTTATGTACATATGATATATTAGAAAGATTAAATGTATTAGAAAAAAATATATATATTTTA
>JAJVSH010000122.1:114353-172462 GCA_021460005.1 Tetramorium alpestre | reverse complement strand
TATAATTATTAATAATATTAATAATTATAGATTTAAAAATCCATAGGCCTACATAAGATTCACAAAACAACTTAATTAATTAATTCTATTTTTGTTTGGNGATTGAATGACGATGTTTATGAGCAAATTAAAGAAGGAAAAGAGAGGAACAATGAAGAAATGGAAATGGAAAGTTTTGTAAATGCCGTTTAGGCCTCTATCGTTCTCAACGTTTCAACGCTGCATTCCGCCGTCGGACGTGTTAATCATCTTATTCCCCTAATACGAGAAAACGACCAGCGACAAAGAGCGACGTCTTTAAATCACCGGAGGCGGTCTCGTAGTTGGGACGCTAAACGGAGTATGCCTAAATCAAGTTAATCGTACAGGGCGCAACTAAACGGCGTGCTATATTGAGACATGCAACGTGCAAAAAGAAACACGAACATCCACGACGTAAAATGGGACGCGCTTGCGATTACGCGTGAAATGAACGCGGCGATGCATGCGGTCATCGTGCGTGCCTGCGTGCGTACGTGACAAACACGCGGTCCTTTCTGCGAACACTCGCGTACGTCCAAACGCTCGTGTCCTCGCTTTGTTGCGAGTTCACGGTGTGAGATACAATAAATTTCGAGATTCTGACGATGATTAGAAGCGGACTATATCGAAATAACAATTGAATGACGCGTGAATTCTGCGTGGCGCGCAGAACGGACAGCTATATGTAGTCGGCGAACGCCGGTTCCCTTCACTTCTCGCTTCCCTCGTCGGGGTGGCCCCGGTGGTTAATCCATTACCGGGGGCGCGCGGCGATGCCCGAGCCAGCTCTCGGTTTCCGCGACGCCCCCTAATTTGCTAACCATCGATTTCAACCAGCATGCACACCCGCGCCCGCCGCCGCCAATCGCGAATCCGGCCCCTCTCTCATTTTGCGTTGCTATGTTTAGAAACGCACGCGCGGAACACTCTTTGGCGCTTAATAATCGGCTAACCAACGTCGACCGACGAGCGGTGGATGTATGTGGTGGAACCGGTCATTCATGGGAAGCTACCATGCTTTTCGGGGAAGCATAAATTTCCCGCGTAACATGCACTCGCGTATAGAATTATTATTACGATTATGGGGCCTTCTTGTAAATATTAATTAAAATTCTATGTGCGGACCATCCTTTTAACAAATTCTTTAATTTCACTTGCCCTTACCTGCAATTTATCTGCAAAATAAATGAAACTAAATGAAAATAATAATTAAATAACTAATTGCTTCAGTTACAATAATAAATATTTAATATACACTAAATGGGGGATAAATTAGTAATTAAGAATATATTTAATAAGTTTCTATAAGAAACTAAATTTTTATCTTGTTATCTTTTACTCAAACTTTAATTTAAAACGTTTATTCAATTTTAAACGTTACGTCCTAAATAAAATAAGAATCCACAAAAATTTGCTTTAACTTTACTCGAACAGATCAGAGCGATGTAAAAATTTAGTGTTTTATAGAAGATTATTAAATATATTCTTAATTACTAATTTATGCTTCATTTAGTGTATATTAAGTATATTTATTATTGTAACTCTAGCAATTACTTATTTTTTTTAATTATTATTATTTAGTTTTATTTATTTTGCAGATGAATTGCAGATAAGAGCAAGTAAAATCAAACTATTTAAAAATCGCCGCGATTTCAAGAGAAGAAAGTCGGCAGAAAGCGAGGAAGGAACGCGAAGATCGATTTCGACTGCAAGGGGATCAAGCGGAAGATGCATGCTAGGACAAATTGGTTGTCAGATACGATTGGCGGCGGGAGGAAAAAGCGAGGAGAGCACTCTCAAAAGAGTGCGCGCATACATCGTCCTTCTCCTCCTCCTCCTTCCACCCTCTGTTCTTTCTCGGTCTTTCCACGGTAACTAACGGCAGGCAATTAAAACTCGGCCTGCCGCGAGCGTTTAAGCGTCGACATTTCCGTTCACACGTGCGTAACGAGTCGAGCGGGACGCGCATCGACGCCTCCACCGCGCAAAAAGACGTCGACGACGACGCCGGCCGCGTCGCTCCGCTCCGCTTCGCGAAGCGAGCAGCGAGGCGAGATTTAAGGCCGTCTGAGCATTCACGGTCGGAGCGCTCTCGTGTTCTGCGTTCTGCGCGACCAGCAGCCACGCACATGGCGGCTGCTCGTACATACAACTCGCTGGGCTGAACGTTTTTCTTTATTCGTGATATATGACAGTCGCACAATGTAGCGGGAAATCTTTTATTTTATGGCTACCGAATACGACGGAAATTGCACTCGGCGCTCGGATTTAACGCAACTGCAGGACCCTTTGGGGGGAATTATGCGAAGGTTTAGAAGCACGTTTCTATTACAAAACTGTTATATTTTAATTTTAGACCTTATGAAGGTCGAGCGCGATTACATGATGCAACTGAAATAGAAGTCTCGCTCAATTAAAAGCGCCATTAAAAGTTCCCGAGATTCTGTGAGATTCGTTTATATAAGTATAGTATTTATAATAAGTAGATACATTCTGGTTAAACGCGGAAAAAAATTCTGGAAAAAAATGAACGTATTAGAAAATCTTGTAGGGTTGATCAAATATTCTGGTTATTATAATAGAACTCAATACTTTACACTGTTAAACTTGTAGTGTCAAATTATATTCAATTTGAGTCATTTTTAACTATTCCATAGGTCGCCACTGCTTCTGGTCAATATTTCATTAATTTTAACTAAAAGGAAGGTAAAATTTTGACTAACACGGAAGTTAAATTGGATAAATTAACAACATATTGAGTAAGCCTTACTCAATATGTCGCTAATTTTATCTCATTTTTAGTCAAATTAACCGAATATTGAGTAGGAGCAGTGGCAACTCATAGGAGTTTACAGTGTATAACTTATAATAACTTATAATAACTAGAATTCCCATTACAATAACCGGAATATTTGATCAAGCCTACAAGATTTTTCTGATTCATCCGTTTTAACCAGAATTTCTTTTTCAGTGTAGTGTATAATATTTATTATTCAATCATTATTGTTCATTACAGGATCGGATGAAATTATTCTTTGCATTCTATAGCGCCGACCTGGCGCGTGCCTCGCATTTTCGACGTGGCCTGCCCCAATTTGTCAGTGACTACTTGTAGGGTGAAACTCGTCTGGCCGATTGCCACTCCTTGGTACACAGCCGGAATTTATAGTCATTGGTCCTTCCTCGGGTACGGTGTATCAGATAAAGTGCGTCTGGAACCGACTTGCTTCGACCCGGTGTTACGTTAATAAAAATACAACGGAATATATCGTTAATTATATCGAACGCTGCACTTGGGTTTCTCAGAAATTTCAGCCGTGGCATTTATCTACTTTACATTGTAATCAATTCTCAGAAAGAGCTTGTCGAATTTGCTTGCTATTTTGAACGGGAAACTTTGCTCCCAGCTTGACGGAGGAGGTCGACTACCGGGCACGAATTGCGTTTGAATAGTTTTCATCGCCGCGAAGCAATATCTCTACCTTGCTTCCTGCGTCTTTGTGCTTCTTCTCTAATTTTACAAGGCGTTAAGTGCCACTTTGTGCTCGATTCTTCAGCTCCACCGATACTTATTTCCGCCTTTCTGTCGCGCAAATGACTCCAAGCGTTTGCCATAAACCTCTCTGACGACAGCTCGTAAAACTACATCCGTTGCATTCAAATTCATAAAAGAGCATTAATAATCAGTATTATTAGTTTATTAATTTAAACAAAATCGTTATAGAGTTATAATCCTTTATTACAGCTTACATAATTAATGAATTTGCGATATGAATATNAATAATAATAATAATGACAAAAATGCAACGCATTAAATCATATATTGTATATACACGATGTGTAAATCTCAGAGTAAATATAATTCTTAATTGAACTGAAAAGACGCTTTGCATTAAATTGCAATGCATTGAGGCGCGATTAGAATGACACTGCGATAATTGGTATAATAACAACAAATAAGATGGATTATGCATGCAATCAATGAACATTAAATCAACATAACTGAAGATGTAAATATAGATTAGAGCATTGGAATAGCGCTCCTAAGGAGTGGGCGATGTACATTGGGTAACTTTAGGAGCCAATTAAAGTGACGGCATGCTAACGAGTATCGAAATAGTATCGTTACTATAGTGATGCATCGATTAGCCGGCTCGGAGCCATCTACGATGTAAACGACGAGTGGGCGTAATCCATTCTAAAATTCGACATGCACGAGAGACGCGTGAATTAACATGTAATATTTCTAATGACGTTGCCGCATAATAATTAATAATTTAATAACTAAATTTTTCCAGATGCAATTATTCATTTTTGTAGCATTAAAATAATGTAATCAATAAAAATATTTGTGCTTAATAGCTATTTAACTTTAAAATTATAGTATTAATCAAATTATTTTAAAAATTTGCCAAATTCTTTGCCGAATAATATTTTTTCTTTAAATTAAAAGAACAGCTTGTCTTTGCTGGACTAATTAATTCCGGAAAATGTGGCATATAAAAACGCTTAAGATATTTTCCTTCTGTGTATGTTAAAGCGCAGCAGAACAAATCAATAATTATACAGTCAAAGGAGAAGACGATCATTAGATGACGAGACAAACGACAAACGACATGCAAAGAATAAGTGCGTGTCAATATCTTCACGGATGAATCAAGTAAGACAACAGTCTTGATAAGTGTGCTCGTTAGGAGGCACCCTGCGGGGGTGGCGTGAAGGATAACTTAATGGGGAACACGTTGAGGATACAAAATAGACCGCGGAAGAAAGCAAGCTCGTTAACGTCGATCGCTTCACGTTTCAGAAACAGCGTAATTGGTCAATTACCTGTCAAAACTTTTTTGGGCTTTACAGATTACTCATCAGTCGATTCCCCATCGTAATCTCAGTGTGTGAGATTTGTCGAATTTTATTTTGTTTTGACATAATGTAGAGCAATATAATATTCCAAAGCATTAATATTCCAAAGGTATAATTATTTTTATCGACGACAGCAATTTAATGTCTCTTGTGAATTATTGATAGAAAACTATCCATTATCCCGAGAGATAAAAACAATTTTATTAATATATTATGTAAAATTAAATTATTATCACATCGAGTATAAAAAGTACTATACTTTCGCAATTTATGTAAATTACGTATTAATTTTTATTATGTGAATCCCTACGGATGTAATTGCAGTTTTACTTTCAGGGGATAAGCTGTCAAAAATTTTTCTCTATCAATGTTGCTCTCGACAGTTCCACTTTCTGAAAGCTACTACCGACAGCTTCTCGTCTACGCTTTAGAAACCTTGTTTAGTTAATTGCACTATCACGCTGTCTAAGCGGGGTGATATTTAAAAATGGACCTTATACCACGATCGCTCCGAACTGTCCACCACCGTTTCCAATCTTGAAGCATCCGAATGCAAGTACTTCGGCTTAAAGCCTGGCACCAAGATGGTGGATCTGCGGACGATAGGCGCGGCCGGACGACGCTGTTGGTCCGAATGCGACCAATCAGGAACGAACGAAAGTCGGCACGGCGATGCCACGCCATCCACCACGTCGGCACACGGCGCATGACGAGGAATCATGAATTAAAATACCTTGCCCTGTACCCTCGGCAGTCGCCCGTCGACCCGTGCGTCATACGGTCGCCTATCGATACCTTCGTTGGCGTGCAGTGTACAGTATATCCGGCAATTGCCGTCGTCAACGTAGTGCGAAATGTTCGTAATTGAAGTTGTCAAGTTGAAGAAGAAGAAGAGCCGTTTACAGAGGTGGACCTGAACAATTTCTAAAATTGTCATCGAGTGTAATCACAGTAATTCATGCTCCCTTTGCAAAACTCTGCGAGACTGTCGATGATTGGGATTCTCCGTGTGATTAGTAATATTCTGCATTGATTTTTACGTCATAATTAATGACGACGTTCAGCATGAGAATTTGACAAATGCCCGATGGAGTTTCATATTGCATCATTGCCCCAGACATATTTAACTATTTATGACTTCAGTCTTATTTAATACCGCTATAATATGTGGAAGAGCCTGCACACCATGTTTCAGTGATTAAATACGAGTTTTCACGCGATACAAGTTTTATAGATAGAATTTTCTTAAATCTATACTAATAATAACTAATAATGTTTCGACAAATCAAATTACTCGAGAAAGGATTAACGATGACGAAATGTAATAATACTGTAAGCTGATAAACTTTCTTAAACTTGTTCGACGATATTAAAAGAAATTGTGACCAGTGTGCCAAAGTACATTGATTCATATATTGAATGCAATTACACACCAAAAATTACAGTGACTCTTACTACGGGACTTATCGTCGACGAAATGTAAAAAATTGCCATACACGTGTTGACTGCCATACCGAATTAAAAGACTAAGATTTAATAGTGTGATAATAGGTTAACAATAACTCTTTTACACATTATATTTCAATATTGTGTTAGAAAAAGGATAGGAGAAGAGAAAATTTGTACACAGATAGCAATTCAATTATTTAGTGTTAAAGCTCAGTTAAAAGCTTATAAAATGTGCCATAGCTGTTGTAATGCAAAACCACACAATACCGGAGAGGAAACACTGCAAAGGAAATAAAGCAACGTATTATAAAACAAACGTTAATAAATATAAGGCGCCTTAACACTAATTGACAACCTTAAACTAGTGCTGCAATTTGTTTCAATGCTGACAATTTGAATAAAGCCACTCCGACATTCGTTACTCTTATCTAGTGCACAACAATAATTAAATTTGCAACTCACTTTCTCGAAATACTCTCGCAATACGAAATTTAACGCAGGACAAAAGCAGGACATCGTTTTTCAAATCTCGCAACGCTTTGAGAAACAGCAACTATTGTGCGCGAAAAGGAAAGATTATGTTTCGCACATAGTTTTGGATTGAGAGAGAAAGAGAGAGAGAGAGAAAGATCGGTCCCGCTCGATTTTGGTCCATCGAGTCCAAGGAGTCATGGACGTGAGCGTGGAGGAGACTGAGCTCGACGTCGGCTCGGCGAGCGACGAGCTGGAGTCGTCGGTCGTGGAAGCAAAACTCGCGCGACGCCCGACACCGCGGCCCTTCACGATCGAGAGTCTGATCGGTAGCGCGCGCGAGGATCACGATATCAGTGGTGGCGGTGTTATGCGGGATGATCGGACGAACGGCAGCGAGGAGGAGGAACACCGGGATCGGGAATATCAGCTCTATCAGAGGCACTACTTGGCGACCGCGGCGGCGACCACGCTACCATCGGGTGAGTACGTTCTTCCTGCTCAGTATAAATTGAGTTGGCGACATTAGAAACCGAATATTAAGTTTTAGGAAAAACCTAAGTATGCGCGAATCTTTTTACTTAAAATTTTATTCCCTGCAAAGTATTTTTGATAAAGGAAAGTAACATTTTTATTAATTTAGAAAGATTTTTACGACAAAACATTTTCTCATTATAAATATTGGAACTAAAGCAACATTATTGAGATTTCGTTGAAAATATTTATACATATAAACATAAGATAAAATTAAGATTTTTTGTTTTCGTTATATGTATATTCTTGTAATTTTTTTAAGAATTGATTAAAAAAAAATTCCTATTAAGTATGCTAAAAAGCTATTCGGACGAAAAAGATGCGGATGTGAGTAGCGTCGCGACTGCGGCTTAAAATATGGTGGCTACAAATACATAAAAATGAACGAATCGATAACTGCAGCGAGGAGATCGCGTTACATTCACATACGTCTGCTGTATTTCTAGTATTTGAAGTTCATTCAGCGTTTTCTCAAATCTTCTTTAATAAACGTGACGTTAATAAAAAAAATGTTAAATTATGCCAAATATAATTTTATTATTATAAATATTATCAGGAATAATTTATATGAAATATAAAAATGATTTTTCATTGAAACAATTTTTTGTAATAGAACTTGGAGTCCTATGAAATTCTTATTGATCTATGAAGTTTTAATTTTTAAACACAGTTGCATTTTCATCAATCCTGTATATGCATATTTCGATCGATTGACTATAAATTATCCAATAAATTATCTAATAAATTTTTCAAGTACTAATTAATATTTATTTACATGAGATTGATAGTTGTTTTAACTTTTACATAATGAAAGAGAAAAATTTTTCATTTAATATATAATTATAAAGATTAGATAATGCTAAAAGTATTAGATATACAATCTTATATAATCTTTCTCTCTACGTATGTGCGCGTGCTCTTTCTCGCATGAATATCATCTTCCGTCGGGAGAATTATGGCGTTCATTAATCCGGCTAGTCATCAGTAACCAACGTTATAATACTGACTATATTTTATGTATGTACATAAAAATGTAGATAATTACATTTTAAAGTCACATGTACATACGAATTAAACCAAATAATGAATACGTTGAAAATTACATTTATCTGCTATAACATTGGAGATATAATAGTTTCGAGCCTGAAAATTAATTAGAAACCTTAATGATCTACAATCTCCGCTGCTTTTCTTATTTAATCAAGATACAATTATACAGGATTGCTGTAAGACATTAATACAATTGCTGTGAACATTATATGACTATCTCTTGATTCTATCGAGTCAAAGGCGCCGTAGTGTCTAAGCGATGCTCCAAAACGTGAAAAGATAGCAGGTGCTGGCGACGTTTCGCGGACTATAATTTGCGATCACGGATATGTACATAATTGAAACCTTCGGAACCTACCGTTTTTTCTTATGTGTCTTATATTCAGTTTATGTAACGTGGTGCAATAGTTAGCTTCAAGTTTTGTCGTTATATGTTAATTTGTTGCAACTGCAATATTGCGTGTACGATTGACACGTTTCCAGATTTCGTCGCCACAAAAGGAAATGTATTCATGCTATAAATTGAGTAAAGAAAGATGCGCGATTAAGATTAGTATTTAAACAAAAAAATGAAAATTGTAATATAACGACGATGAATATAAAGGAGTTAATTAATATTCATTGAGAATATCAGCGCTTAAAAAAATAAATTAAACACAAAATAAATATTTAACAATTAAAAAAGGAATATTATATGAAAACTGAATAAATGGAAGTAAAATAATAATTCGATTTATTTTGCGATTCTATCTGTTTAGCGGACGAATTATATTTTTAGTTAAAATCTATGAAACTAATAATAAAATATTTAATATAGCTACTGCATTTTATGTTAAATAGATGGATTTTATATTCTCGTGATCTTCAGATATCTTCGTTATAATCTTCAAAGAATGTGAAGAAGAATATGAAATATGTATATGTATGTGTTTCTGAAGAATATTTGTCTAAATAAAAAACTCCTATGTATTACTTCAAATTCAAAAATATATTTTTAACGTCAATCAATACAGTTAATTTAAATTAGTCTCCAATATTTATGACTACGTATTAATAATCGGTAAATTAAAGTAATTAATTGGTTAAATCTGTACCTAGATGGGATATTTTTGGGTTGAATAAACGATGCGATATATATTATATTAAAAGCATTCTGCCAAAATCTAGGTCGATCGCCTTTATATATTTTTGCATATATCTATTACCATCTTATACGTATATGCACATATGCATATACAAATACATAGATATACATATACAATTTTTTAATCTATTAATAAGCTCCCTAATTATTTGCCTAAATTTGCTGACTATTTATCTATTAATTATAAATCGTTTATGTAGGCTTTGGCGTGCCACTTGGGTTGTACAGCGCTTGGCTACCGATGCGAATGTACGGTGGCAGCGGTGCATCCGGCGTCCCGATGCTGCCGCCGCAGCATCCGTCTGCCGGCTACTCGGCTCACCCGGAACTGCATCAGAGCCGACTGTCGCAACCCTCCGCACCGCCGTCCAGTCATTCGCAGGGATACTATCCACTCGACAGTTGCCGTCGTATCACGAATCAGCGTGCGCCAAGTAGCTTCACTGACAGCGAGGACGAGGACGGCAGCGTCGGTTCGCCGGCGTCGCCTGCTCACGATCTCTCTAAATCCCGGCACGGTGAGTTTTACGTTTATTTAACATTTTTTAACACAACATAAAAAAATATTATACATTAATTATCAAAAATAATTATGAAAAATTTTAGAAGAAATTTTCCTAAACCGCATTGATTTCTTTGAAAATATAATAGAGTGCAGAAAAAATTAATAACAATCAAATTTATGAATTATCGCAGTGGGATCAAGATTAACTTGTACCCGATTTTCTTTTGGTGAAAAAATAAATTTAGTATATTATAGCACGGCATATAATTTTTCTTTAAATAATTGCTTCAATTTTATAATTAATGCACAATTTAAATAGACGAAATTAAACGAAATATTATTGCAGATATGATTAAAAATACGTTATATTATTGCAATTTTTAAAAATAAATAGAAAAATTTATTAAAAAATAACAGATATGTGTGTTATTTTTCACATATACATATATCTGGGAAATAACGTACATTAATAAAATACAACTTGTCACAAGTTAGTGAAATAACTATATCAAGCGCATGCTATGGAATAACCTTCTAGCTTTCTAGAACATATGCAAATATAATATTTATTTTGAGCGATAGATGACACGCTAACTACATATACAATTTTAAATCTTTTGAAAGTATAGTAATTTAAAACGAATAAAAATCTATCAACAAATAAAGTTTGATTTGTAATCCCGACCGATTTGATTGCTAATACATAATAAATAAGTCCATCCTGTGCTTGTGGCAATATATATATTTTCATTATAGCACAATTTTAGATATTTCAGGAAAAGATTATTAGACCATAATAAGATTATGCGACAATTAAACATTGAATTATTAAACATGAAATGTAAAAATATAGTTGTTGCCGCTAAATCGGTAGTCTCTAAAGTGGAAAACAGAATGATCTATGAATCCAATCGCGAAACGGGAGAAATCGGTGAGTCGAGCATTTACGAATTCCGGTGGCGTGTCTTTAGTCACGATCGCAGTCGCCACGATCGACCGCAAAGGATCGAGATACATGGTAGCGTGCATAAATTATCGCACTCTCGTGGCCCGATCTCATCTTGTATGTGTATAGGTGCGTGAGCAATATGATGTAGGCAATGTAATGTGATGGGCGATATGAGTTGGCAATACTCGTGATAACTCAGTTCTGGCCGAATTTCTAATGCTTCAAATTCATTTCTAACATTAAGATATTAAGAAAATAGCTTTATCTCCGAATAATCTCTCACAGTTTCACTTTTCCAGAAGAAATTTTTGTTGCACATATTCATTAAAAATAGTACCAAGGTAAGATAGTGAAAAGAAAAGGTGATATTCAAAGATATTTAATATATTTTTCAATAGATCCACATAAGAATCTGTAATAGAAATAAAAAAAAAATAGAACCGCTTTTTTCCGTTTTACCAAGTTTTATTAATAGTACTCGAGAGACAAATAGGGAAATCCATTTTTTTCAAGGACTTTTACGGTGTTTCACGGAAGGCACTGAATGCATCGTCGTTCGACCGCCGAAAGCCAAAGGATACATGACCGCCGATCGCCGATCACGTATTTCCGTGGGGACAATTCCGATGGTGTACTGACGCGCGCATTTATTCGTGGCCGGACACACTTTTTATTGATGTACCGCCGACCGGTGGCGATTTCGTATGCGAGACGAAATGGCTTCGGGGAACCTGTCATCGGTCATTTATGACGCACCGCGCCGAACCGGTGCGTCGATTGTCACGACGAGGTGCGATCACGACGTTCCACGAATTCATCGCGATCCACCTACGTGCGGGCATTGCGTCCTCGCGCAATGTGTAGATTACTGATCCTGGTCCTGTCAAAAATCGGGGAAAAGGGAGAAGGCTAAAAGAGTTCGGGGGACTCTGAAATATCGGCTTTGATTTGATTTGCACTTCAACGAAATGCCGAAAACAAATTGCGAATTTAAAGAATCGAGATTCTAAACTTCGTAACAATATAGATGCAAGAGCGTAGAGAGTGTGTTGAATGGGCCAAAAATATTCTCCAATGTCTATTTCTTTTCTAAAAATAAGAAACTAGAGACTCTTGAAATTGATAAAGTATTAGTCGGTAAATTAAAAAATCTAAAGTTATTAGCTTTTCTTTAAGCAATAAATAATGAAAATATTTTTAAAAATTTTTTAAAAAGAACTAAATTATACAAGTCAAATAATATGATTTAAAAAAATCAAGTCCTGTAGCGCTCAAGAATTTTAACATTTTAATGAGTCATATGTATGTCTTCGTTATTGATTTTCTAATACAACACTTTACTGTATTTATCTTTCTTTTATATATATACATATATATGTATAGCGGTTTTTATATAAATTATTATTTATAGGATTTTTTTACAAACATATGCAACACTTTTGATTTACTATATTTATGCTATAATTACATTACACATATATCAATGATTTTGGTATTAAATAATTCCTGGGAGTTTGACGCAATGGAAAAATATATTCAATCTGAGATGGACTAACAGCATCATATCTAAACATTAACAGAAACTTTGCCATTTTTCCGAGAGTTAGTAGGTTAGGAAAATCTTCTTTATAACGGATTGTGAATGTTGGTATTCAAATTTTCAATTGTGCGAAGATTATTCTCGTAGATGTGATCTTTCAGATATTCTCTATAAATGAAAATTACAGAGATTTTAATTCAGTGAATAGAGAAGTCAAGTCCGGAAGTGAAGTCCATGAATTCCGGATACCGATTAGAGATTATCCTACATTGAATATGATTATTCTCTTTCTCTCATAATATGTTGAATATGTTTTTGCATAGCATCAAACTTTCAGCTATCAATAATTGTTCAACACCAACATCATCAAAATATATAATGCGGCGTAATATAACACAATGTGGTATAAATATAATAATTGTCAAAGGTGTTGCATCTTTTTATGAAGATGTTATATAATTTGTGAATCTATAATTGATTATAATGTTATATATAAAATAAAATAATATTATTAAAAATAGTTACAATATTCAAAATAGTTGTCGCATATCGATTGTTAAACTGTTAGATTTCTTACAAGACAAATTGGCATGTAAGAAATTAAATGATAGAGCTAATATATTGTTCAAAGTGATCAATTGCACATCATGCTATTTTTGAATGGGATCGTTTTTATTCTTGATCACCGGTGAATTTTTATACAAGCACGAACGAGCAGTTATTTTAATGCGATCGTCGATCGAGACGATGCGTCATAAATACACAACGCTGTAGCTTAGATATTATCGATCGTTGAAGCTATTATCCAATGACGGAAAGTTAAAAATAACTTCTGCTTTTGCAATGTCTGCATCCTTCGAAATTTTTCATTATATAATTTTTTCAGTTACAGACTAAAAAATAGTGAGTTCTTTCATTTACAAAAATAATACATTAGAAAATTGTATAAAATTTATTTAAACGTTTCTCTATAAACGGTTCTTTTTATTTTAATAAAATTGTATAATATATTTTCAAGTATATAATCATCATTGAAATTGTAATTTAAAAACGTTTTCTCTATGAAGGGAGATTTAAGTTTCATTTTATATAATCTATGCAAATAATATATTTAGACAGTAGATATTCAATAGATATTCAATTCTTAAGATACTTGATTCTCGAAATTATAAATGTGCCGTTTTGCACTTCATTACTGAGAAAAACGAAAATATCAAATCCACGAGTATCGTATAGATATATTGAAGATTGGATTAGTAACAGTTAAGTACTTTGAAATGAGAACAAGTCTCGCGATATTCAACAGCGAATTATTAATCAATGGCCCAGATGTGATACGATGGAAAGTGTGTTAACGGCATTTTCAACATGAGAACACGAAAGCTGGCTACATGAATTGGATATGGAGAAGACTCGAACGGAGCTTTTGAGTGCAAATGCAAAATTTAGAGTTCCATTCACGGCGACGCGAAATGATTCGATTCTCCGTCGCTTCAGGTAATCAAATGATCGTTCATAAAATCTTGTTTCATTTCGAAAATAACGAATTCGCCGATAGATGGAATAGTACTCTTAAAACATGAATTAAATTGTAGTTACGTGATATGAAGCTAAGTGACATTTACGTGAAACAAAATAAAATTATTTTCATAAATAATTGTGTTTACATTGCAGAAATGAGATATTTTCTGAGATACTTTTTATTTCTATGTTTGCAAAATATATATTTTCTTCGCGATTTTTATATCGATTCCGTTTCGCAATACAAACTATTATAATAAATTGACTTAACTATTAACTTTTATGATTTATCTCTAAAAATTCATGATTAAATTAAATTAAAAATAATGCAAAATATTTGTGATATATTCGAATTTTCAAATATTGTATGAAATATTGTTCAACAATCAATATTGTTATATTGATTATTAAAATATCTCGATGCTACTTTTATTGATAGAAATAATTTCATATTTGCATTATTAATTTTTATCTACAGCACGAATAAACAAACAAATTATGAAATAATTACTGTAATCGTTCATTTCCATACTTCGAAACTAATTTGTTGACATGAAACGACATACAGAAAGATAATCATCGAATGCCACTTGAATTTTAATTGAACTCACCGATTCTGCAACGGAAAGCCGATTAGCGTATCACGCGTCAGACGAGCGGAAGGATCATATTTCGATTTGGCATACGAGACGAAAGGATTTTTTAGACCAAGTCATTCGTCATTCATAGCCATCAGGACGACGACCGAGATGAAAGCGATTATATGAAGGACGGGCCAGAAACGTATAACAAAGTAGCTGTCGCGCTGCTGTGAATGGAAACCGTCAATTCTTCCAGCCGCGCGTTGAGCATCATGTGATATTTATAATGCCAGCGTTACAGAATTGACGATACAACCGGTATAACCTGAGCTATAACTGCCAGCGGCTGGACGATATAGCAATTATCATAATTACATTGAGGACACACTTATAAAAGAAGTTCGTTGACGAGTGTCATGTGAATTGATTATATGTTACATGGATTGAAAATTCTCAAAATAGCAAAGCGTTGCTTCTAAAAATCAGAATTGGAATTATTTGCAATAATATGGTCTGACGATTAAATATGATATGATTAAATGAGAAATTGCATTTGCCAATTAACGAATTGATAATTATCTCTCCGTTGGAGAAGCTATTAATATATTTGATTGAATATGTTTGAGGTATTTTCAATTAATCATCTAATATTGTGTTATGTTGTATTATATGTATAATACTGTATTTTTTTTAATTACAGAAAGAGTTTATAATACAAATAATGAAATAAGTATGTATAATTTCTCAATCATTCATACATATTTATTTCATATAATTATATATTATATGAAATAGAAGAAGAATATACTTTTTTAACATTTTTCGGCTTATTCTGTATTTGAGAGATTTAAAAAATTGTTAATACACAAAGAATTATTCTGCTACTAAAGGTCTCAAGTCAAAAAAGCTCTATATGTGTTACATTATCATTTTTGATTCATTCTTCTTGTGTCTTGTTCTTTTGTTACATGAGAATACAGACAACTAATATTTTATTCGCAGCATGTACATACGGGAAGAGACAGAGAAAAGAAGCGGTTGAACCGGCGCTTCGCTATATCGATCGCAATGCCCGGTAACATCATCGTACTGCACAAACTGACAGAGCGACCCGTTAATAAGCTCGATTGAAATTTCATGTCGCACATCCAAAAATACACTCACGGAGTGATACGCGAGCGGCGAATGAGCGTTTCCTCCGGCCCGATCCCGATAATTGCTTCCGGCGAGGTTCGCCGATCGATTGCGCCGAGCGCTATATCGGGCCGCGATCGGGCAAATTATTCCGGAACGAGGTCGCGAATCTCGCCTGCCTTCTTAACGCTTAATAAGCCGGACGTATTTTCCCTCGCGGCTAGAAGTACACGTGGCTACTGAAACCTTATCACCAAGTTACGAAAATAGCGTGGAAAAGTGTGGAGATATAATTAAGATTGTATAGCGACGGAACTATACATATATTCATTCAGTAATATTATATAAAGTGCAATCTCTTCGCGTCCTCCATAATTTTTTCCCTTAACTTTCTAAAACGCTGTCTAGTTTGCAATTTGTGCCAGTTGGATTATCGCTAAAGAAAAAAAAATTATATACAGTTGCTATGATCACAGATCGAACTAATGCGAGTCATCGCACTTGGCGAAAACCGCAAATGCATAAATCGCTTCCCCACCACTTGCTGTCCGTACTTGCGATCGAATAGCACTCGACCCCCGAGTTTTTTTTCGCTTTTCCCGCAATTTCCCCGGTCGGTGAATTTTCGTTATTCATTGCCCGAATACGGAGATCCTGCGGCGCGTCCGACACGATATGGGAGGATCGCATCTTGCTCCGTGAAGGACCGCACCGTACTTGTCGCGGAAAAAAAAAGGAACAGTGCCTCTTGGTAACAACGATACCGAGATTGGCACGATTCCGCCGATCGATTGAAACCCCGTGTCATTATGCGAGATATTATGGCCGCAGGATAATTCATTTAATTTCGTTATTATGTATTTATTATATTTACTATTCTAGGCTACGTCCTAACCTTGTTTATACAGAAACTAATTAAAGAAACTAAGATTCTCGAAAAGAGATTAAGAACCAATGTATCTAAACTAAACTTTAAAGTAGTTAAGAATAAAAACGTTTAACAATCCTAAAATTGGAAGAACATTAACTTTCAAAGAATCGGAAAATATAAAAATTTTAAAAATCACAGAATTCTTAAGAATATGAAGTATATTTAACTATTTCAGAAATTTAAGAATTTAGGATTTAAAAATTAAGAACCTCAGGATTCAAGAATTCCAAACATTGTTTTAATAATATACAATAGCCTTTACAATTCCAATTGTTCGAAAATATTCAATATGTTAAACATATAAAACTATCTTTCTCACTCCTTCAGTTTTAAATAGAAAGAAAATGTCGGAAATCAGCTGACGAACAAGCAATTGATAGAATGGAAACAGTAAAATTGAATAGATTGCGAAAATTAATTAGACATGAACGACCGGTGAATCGGCGATGAAGATCGCTAAATGATCTTATTTCCGGCTGCTTCGTCATTGACAGGTTTCAATAATTGCCATTTGCCAGCGATTAAATAAAACATGAGCGTGCTGGAGCATGCCAACTATTTTCACCGATTATTATTATGCACGGCGAATCGATAAGATTTTAATATTACTTTGGACACAGATACCAGCAGCTTTTCTTGGGGTAAAATCGATAAAGATGCCGCGACCCAATTAATCTGTTGCGTGTTCATATAATTGGTAGGTAAATTTGCAACTTAATTGATTAGCAAGCAAATTACTCTACTTTTTGACTGTTGGACGATTTTGTGTATTATTATCCTCCTAATCATTATATAGTTCAACAGATATTTTCTGCATTTGTTAAATTGATTGGCAAGCTTATTTAATGTTGTATAAATCGCTTTTTTAACGTATCAAATTAAAAGTCAATATTCTTTTTACGATATTCTCCACATCTAAAATCAATCATTTAAATGAGAAAAACAAAGTTTTGATGCGACAAGTTTTATATTGAATTAATTAAAATAATTAAAATAGACTTCATGTTTTACTAAATCGTCCTTTATGTACTTCTTTATCTCCATTATCAGAGATTCTTTTCTCGATTAAAAAAACTAATTTACAATTCATATCATATGCATGCACTTATCAATTCTCTCCTTCGAACCTACTCGCTTCGAGAGGATCGAATTGCCAGTTTCAAGCAAGCGAAACCGCCGATTCCAATGCCGTGTTTAAGTTTCGGCTTATAGCCTCGCTCCAATAACTCTATTCGCTAGAAAAGTACGGCTTAAAAGTCTCGCCGCGTCGCTGAGGTCCGCTAAACGAGGGATGTAACGACATCATTCTCGCGGATCGATCCGCACGCTCGATTCCGTCACGAAGTGTAAAGACGGCACAGGCAGGGGACAACGCCCGTGCACGCTCGCGGAAGCGTTCCGCTCGCTTAATCGAAACCTTCTGAATAAATCAACGGCTGGAGAGTGCATCAAACCGGCGGCGCGGAGGAAAGTTGCGCGAGTTGCCATAAGCGCGCGCGCGCGATCGGCCGGCCCAGCGAACTTCGGGATAAGAAAGACGCGAATCGCGGCCGATGAATAAGTCAGGCTGACCATAGCCGAGTTGACCGTTGACAACGAACTTTAGCAGGAAATAATGCGCCCGCCAATAACGACCGGCTCTCGATCATGCGACCCGGCCACGTTGTGATGGGAAAAGTTGTGCTGATCACGTGCGGTAGCACGACTCGAGAGGGAATCCAATGCGCACGAGGAGAAACCTGCGGTTCTATTTATATCATTTCTAAGAGAAACGTGTATGGCACGTCTATAAGTTTTAATTCACGTTAATTTATCTCGAATGAATCGTACGGTATATTTTATTGAAACGGCACATTTACAATCCGCAATTTTAACGCATTTAAAAGCGTTGGTCGCTTTATTTACACAAATAAATAATACAGACTGCGACTCATTCACTCTGATTACAAAGTTAACGAATTATAGAGAACGAATTAGACTTCTTTACTCGAAACCCGTGGAAATTCCCGGGATATTTTCGCCCTGAAACGTTTAAAATTGCCATTCAGTTTTCTTTATATAAAAGCTCCCTCCGATGTCGATGTAATCTTCGATAAATATTTCTCTCGTGGACATTTGTTGACGCAAATTTCCATTCCCATCCAGTCGATCGTCGAATCAGTCGAACACAAACCGTTCGAATGGAACCTATAACCACGCTGTAGGAATAATTTTCAATAAATAATGACTCGACGGAGTCATCAAACTCCGTGGTAACTTTGTTTCGTATCTCGGTGCATATTGCATGCCGCGCTCGACTGTCTCGCGGATGAAGGGGGAAAAAAACACTGTACGGGAAATTACGAACGGGAAAACGCTACCGACGATCGAAGAACGCAACTTTTATGAAGGAACGACCAATCTGCTCCGCATATTAAATAGCCGCCGGGCTATACATACCGCGGCGATATTCTCTCGATAGCGATAAACTCCGTTGATGACTTAATGTCGCGAAAGTTAGACGTGGATTTCAATCCTCGGTATTGTGCGGTATCCTCGGTTTATTTCACGACCATACATTTCGAATACTAAATACAATTATTATTTACCTTTTTATACAAGCTCGGTCATTTAATCATTAATCACAAAAGTAATATTTTAATTGAAAAGCGAATTTTACTTGCGCTAATGAGCGATTGAATATCATTGTTAACAAAATGTAAACGTAATGTAAATTAATTCAACAATACATTATTTCGTAAAGAATTTACGTCCAATATACGCTGAAAGAAAAACTTAGATACTTTAGGACACAACTTTATACACTTTTTCAACTTTATATAGAGAAATGTTTTGTATTATGAACCAAAAGTTTTGTTGATATATGCTCAAGAAATTTATTTAGTTGCTGTAATTTATTTAGTTGTTGATATATGCTCAAGAAATTTATTTAGTTGCTGTAAACAAATATGTTATTTTCTTATATCTTGTTAAGTCGTTTTGGTTTAGAAAACAAAACAGAATTGTTTAGAGAACAAAACTGTTTCGTTCTCTAAATCAAAACTTTGGTTCATAATACAAAAACATTTCTCTCAGTATAGTATTTCAACCACAATTTTATAGTATTTCTAATGATAATTATGGCTAACATAATGATGCATATAGTTAAGTTAATTATATTGTTAGAAATTTTTGTTTATTATTAGATAATTTGTTTATTAGTTTGTTGTTTATCATTTATTGTCAGAAATGTTATAAAATTATGGTTGGGTCTAAAAGGAACTATACTTTTCCCTCAGTGTAGATTCTATCTCTAGAATTATATTTTATTGTATTAATTATATTACAAGTTTATGTATGTACAAATGAAAAAAAGGTTAATATTTGACAGGTGTCTCATTTACGTGTTTCAGGATCTGAAAACGGTCGGGCATCAGCCGAAAGCGACGAGGAGGGTGGCGGAGCTGCGGGTTCCGGCGAGAGTCACGACGTTTCCGACGGCGGTGTCAGCGGTGTCGGCAATGCCGTCCCAAGTCCTAGCAGACCTTTAGAAAACGGACAGAACTCGTCGACATCGGGTGGCGGTGGCAACAAAGCTCGCCGGCGACGTACCGCGTTCACTTCGGAACAGCTGCTCGAGCTGGAGCGCGAATTTCATGCCAAGAAGTACCTGAGCCTAACAGAGCGCTCGCACATAGCGCACGCGTTGAAACTATCGGAGGTGCAGGTCAGTGCTGGATCAAAGGAAAAAAATCGATAAGTTGTAGTTAAAGCTTAATATCAAAAGATAAGTTAGGATTCGTTAAAATTTAAGATAAGTAAAAATTCAATTAAACCTTGTATGGAACCAAAACTTTGCACTCCTGAAAGAGAATTAATTTTTATAGAAATATTAAATATTTCTATAAAAAATATTTATAGAAATATTAAAATTTACAAATTGATATTATAACTATCAATACAGTCAGAATAATGTTTTCTAAATTAAACAAATTTGTAATATGCATTTTCTGAAATTTTCCATGATTTTTGTTACAATATAAGTAATTAAATAGATAAATTTACCGCTTTATTCCTATTTTTAAAGAAAAATATATACTTAAATAAATAGAAATTAGGTAATCGTTAGTAGTTCTAGTATTAGAATAAAATTAACCAACGATTACGGACTTTAATTTCTTTAAATGCTGAGAGCTTACATAACTCTAAAATCAATGATACAACTTTGGCGCAGGTGAAGATCTGGTTCCAGAACCGACGTGCCAAGTGGAAACGGGTGAAGGCCGGACTGAGCGGCGGAGGCGTCGGCGTCGGTTCGGCAGCGGCGGCCATGACGTCCTCCGGCGCTTCTGGCCGTCACAATGGTACCACGGGGCAGCATACCTCCGGCACCAGAATCGTCGTGCCGATACCAGTGCACGTGAGCCGTTTGGCAGTTAGATCTCATCACCACCACCTGGAGAAGTGCGCGAGGGCGCCGCGCGCGAGACCGACGTCTTCGGGCGAGGGTGGGTCCTCGGGAGCGTCGTCATCGGTGTTGGGCGACACCCTGGGACTAGTAAATACATCGGTGAATCTCACCGGCCAGGTACAGCCGCCTCTTAGTACCGGCATGGGGGTAGAAATCGGGGTCGGGGGTGGTCTAAGGGCCTTCGCGGTGCCGGCGCATCGGGCCGGTCTCGGATCCTCCGGGAGGTAGTGAACGTCGTGGACGATGAACTTGTGTGTGCGACGGCGGGACACGAAAAGAGCAAATAGAGGTAGATCGATAATCGGTATAAAACGCGCGCATGATAAGATGAAGTCAAGTTCTCGTTATAAAATTGGATATACATAGTTGATCACAAGTTCAAAAGCAGCTATGACAAATGTGATACATTATAAGAAGGTATATATATATATGTAAAACACAAACTTTGTCTTGTATAACTTTTATCTACTATACTGCTCGCTGAGATAAGAGAACACTGAAATGAACATTTTTTTTTTTTAATTGAAGTCAGATCGTTGTGCAAGAACAAAAATAGCAGGAACTTTTTCTGACATCCTTGGTCTCTCAAATGTCTTTTTTTAGTAATCACTCCTTTTTAGTAATCAAAGATGTATCAGCTTCCTCTCTATTCGATTGGCTTTTTATCGGTCCAGATGTTCTGAATACGCGAAAGTCACTTCGACGAACTCGTGTCGCGGGTGCTTGATCCTTCTTCAAAACGAGGGTTATGACTTCGCAGCGCGCACTGTAAATAACATGTCCTGGAAGTTTGTAAATATACACGTACACATAGATAGATAGTAAACTTCGTATAAACATCGTAGCTTATACTTGCTGTAGATAGTTTATGTTAAGCAGTGGGTTTCAGCTCGGCGGGCAACTATTACGTGGCAGCGATATCGCATATCGATCAGCCGTGCGATCATTGCAGCTGTATTACACCGGCCGAACGTTACGATGAGGCGGAAGCGCACAAAATGTCGGACTATAGACTTGCATACGTTGTAATATCGTGTCGGCAATAAAACGTGCGAGTATAATCCGAAATATTATATATCATTTGCCTTCTATACCTTATGCTCACCCGGCACAAGTGTAACTATCATCAAAGAGGACAGCTCGTTGGAAGAGTAAGTCCTTACGTAGTCCCTTGGAATCCAAAAATGTTTACACAGCAATGAAAGTTTATACAGACTGTATTGTTGCAATAAAATTGAAAAACTATATCTGAGCTTTAAAGATCGAGCAGCTAGACTATAATTGATCCGTTGAAAATGTATCTCGGTGTACGAGAATCTTTAAAAATTAAGGATCGAAATGTTGACGGCGTAACAAATGTTAGAAAAATGCAGCGTCATCGACGTGACGGGCTTTAAATAATATAGATTCCATATTCCTAAGTTAGTTTGTCGATTTTCGACTCTGTCGAAAGAGATCGCTAATCGAGGACTCCCCGCGTTCGCCTTGTTTTGACAATTTCGTCGCGGTCCTCGAGGGGGCCGCCTCGGGTCGATTCATCGTCATCGGATGCTCCCACGGGATCACCTCGTCGTCCTAAATCGGCGGATTGCGCATTTTCGCAGGCTGCGGCGCGTGCGGGCCCCGAGTCTCTAAAAGGGATCTATGGCTGAAATCGGGGGCCCCCTCTTCATTCACCTCGTAGGCGTGACCCCATATGCCGGGTTTGGCCGGGCCGCTGCAACTGTAGGACGATACATGATGCAAAACACGTCAATGTGTCAACCGACTAATTCGATTTAGCCTCCTTTGACTCGGAACAGCCGTGACTTTTGAAGCGGAAGAGCGATGGAAATTATACACGAACGCTGAATTTTTCCCGACGCGATAATTGATGACAGGTGATCTCTTCTCTTTAGGTAAGTAACGAGAATATGCATAATATTAAAGAGATTTGTTAAATTTATTAAGTTTTGTATTTTTTAAAACACACCGACATTATTTTTTTTAAATGCATTAATAATTGGCTTTTTTTTAATACAATGATCCTTTTCCAATATTACGATTATCAAAACTCACAACTGACATATAAATGGATAGAAATGGTATCGAAATGATATAGAAATAAATATCCGTTATTCATTATTTTTTTTACCATTTATGTATTTCAATATGACATATTACTTAATGATAACAAATTCATATTTGAGATGACATTATAAAGTACAATAATTTATATTAGCTACCAATTTTAGCTACTCCGATTAAAGCAAAAATTATAAAACAAGTTACGGCAAAGATGACCTTAATGAAGAAATATTTCTGTTTGCGAGACTCGAGAATATTTTTCGTAAATAATAGAAATATTCAACAAGACTGTTAGAAGGATGCAAAAGAAGATGATGAGAGATGGAAAAGAGCGAAAGATCGTTGATTCAAAGAGAGGTTGAAGGGGGCTCAAAGAAGCAAAGGGGGGGGGGGATCGGGATAGTATACAGTGTACACAATGGCAAGGCAGAGTGCATTACGGTTAATACACGAAAAGGACCGGCGCGGTCGTTTAGCCGGCGATCTCGGCAGTTACTGCGCCTCGCGCGAGGGATAAATCATCTCTCCCGACGCCGCCACGCCTACCCGGAGGACGCGGAAAGAGCAACTCTCCCCTATAGAGCGTGGTAACGTACGGCGGGCTGTGGACGGCGACGTTACCACGTCTTTTGCGGTCGATGAGAACGAGCCGACCGGCTTCCGGGAGAGGCGGAAAACTAATAATCGTACCGCGGACGCGCTCCGGAAGACGACCCCGAGATTGCGGCGGTGACAGCGGCCTCGATTACGTCGCCGCTGCAAA
Organism: Tetramorium alpestre; assembly: GCA_021460005.1. Classification (NCBI taxonomy): domain Eukaryota; kingdom Metazoa; phylum Arthropoda; class Insecta; order Hymenoptera; family Formicidae; genus Tetramorium; species Tetramorium alpestre. The sequence goes on along the minus strand of JAJVSH010000122.1, from coordinate 148,489 downwards.
GGACGCATCAGTCGATCGAGAGCACTCTGCAGAGAACTATCGGGGATAGAGAGAACAAATATATCAATTTCCGAACTCGATCGCATTTTAACGTTACGTTTTTAATATTTAAAGAGAGTTATACTGTTTTTTTTATATTTCTTTAAAGCCTACACAAGTCACTCAAGAGAAAATAATTATAAAATAAATATAGAATATTATAAAATAAATTACAATTTAAAAGAAAAATATATTTCTTAAGCAAATTCTACTTAACATGTATGTACATATTAAATATGTATATATTATGAAAAAAATATATAAGTCTTCGTTTGTTGTAAAATGTTGCATGATAGTCTCGATAATTATAATTTACTGAAGGCGCTAAATGAAAGATTTTGATCATTGACATGTTGATCATTATATGTTTAGAAATTGATAACTTCTAATTAATTTGCTAAGCTCAAAAAGAAAGAAAGAATCCAATAGTTTCATCTTTTCTATTTATTATCCAAATATAATCTTTATATTAAACAATTAAATATATAGCGAAAATTCGGCTATATTTAATTATACGTAACATGAAAATACAGATATAAATCTAATAATTATAAAATCATTTTGTCAGCTAAACGAGGATCAAATTTTATTTCAGGAATATGAATGTATATTATTAACTGTACCAAATAATCATTGACAGCTCAATGGTAATATTTTCTCTCATTTAAAAATATGAAAGATATTACAAAAATATCTAACATAAATTCAACTATTCGTTGCCTTTTTAATAATTTTATAAACAGAAAAATTTTAAATTATTATTCGTATTACTCATCTAATTTTACACCACATGTCATATACATACGCGCGCGCATTTTGTTTGCGTGTTTTCCCATCAACTCAAATATACCGTAATTGAATTAAACTACAATCCCCTATGATTATTCGCTGGCATTAAACCGTTCGTTACGAGCGTAAGACTGAAAGGAACGTTTTAATCCGCGCGTTCGCCATGGGCGTGTCGCCGAGTCAACCGCGGGAGAATAACGCGGTCTATTTCCCACACTCGTTGCCGCGGCCGAGAGGAGAGATTTTCCCATTTTTCCCGAAAGGGCCGTGAAATTGAGCGGACAAATCGCGGCACGAGAGAGCGTGGCGAATGCCCTCTCATGCTGTTCCGGACGTCTGTCGAATGTCGTTTTATCCGTACTTGGTATAGTTTTCCTTATATTCTTCTAGTACACAATAAATTTAGGGATGCTAAGCTGATTCTGATTAATTAATGAATTCTTGATTTTTTATCAGTGTCAGTTTATCCTGATTGTAATATAATCAAGTAATTTATTTGTTATTTCCAATTCTGTAGAATTTTGGAAAGAAACGATCATTTTTATATATATTAAGAGTTAATTTAAATTACAACTAATCCCTCTCAATTAGAAATAAATTCATGTGTTTCTTTATTTCAGAAGACATTGAAAAAAATATATCTTTCGACATGTAGAGAAAATACATCATCGGGCGTTGAAATCGGTAAATTCTAATATGTGAATAATAAATTCTATTTTCAATTTGCATCAAGAGAAAGAGAAAGATTGATAGCTGATATATTTTAATTTATATTATATACGATTATATGATTCTTTATGATAATATATTTATATTATGCGATACTATTGTACAAGTTTTTACAAACTAAACATGGTTTTAGAATAATTTTAAAACAAAATGTATTAACATATTTTTTACTTTTCCGTATCCATAATCTGCTTTTTATCTTTTATTTTTACCCATTCTAGATTAATCATCTTCCGGTGTATATTTAAGGATTCACTAATCATTCAGGCTATCAATATCAAGCTTTGCTATCAATATCGAATATAAATCAATCCAAATTTGACAATATGAATCGTGCGATCGTTATTCTTCAAAATTAAATTAATTTATATTTCCTTTTCTACTATTTCTATTATTTGTTCCTTTATTTGTCCTTAATCAATGATTTCCGCATTTCATGCATTTTATAATTGCTATGTTTCAAGATATCAATGGAAAATTATCAAAAATTAAATTTGCATATATATATAAAAAGGATGTCTGTTTAAAAATCAATGTAACTGAAAACTCACAATATTTGTAAAGAAAAGGATTACTGCCGAAAGATTTAAATTAAATGTCAAGTGATTAAAATAATTTTAGTTATGTTATAATAATTTGATTGATATTCCTTCAAAAACAAACTCGGCATTTTCCGTAACATAAAATGACATGTTCCCTGCTCATTTCTTGCTGAATAATTTTATTTTATTGCTATTCATATATAGGTACATGATTACTTTACATACTGTTTAGCGATGCAGTGTACAAAATCGTGAGTAAACAACTTTAACTCGATTTACCGTATCGCATATATGTAATGGCTGCTGCATTACAGAATATATGAATTAGCCAAAAAGTACCATGCAAATCGCAGAGATCGAAATTAATTTCAAATAATTGAATGAATAAGACATGGTTATTGGAAATCCATCGAAGTCTCTTATCGACAGCTGTTTTATAAGTCAATCATTAAACAACCAATAAATCTGAAACTGATACATAGCAATATTTGCATATATAGTTATACAATACGATGTTTTATATAAAGTCTGAATTTGGTATTAAGTAGGACAAATTATTTACTCTGCAAGAAATTGTAATTGATCGGATGTACTGTTAAATAATCGAAACAAGATTTTAAAAAATTGAGGTAGCTATATAATTATTTTACATTAATTTGTCTACACTCCGGCAAGCAGCAATTAGAAATAAAAATACAAAAAAGGGACAACAAAAGGAAGAGCCAGAGGTGGAGAGAAGAAACTTTCGAGGGAACAGAGTCGGCAAAAGGAGAACGAAGGTGAGGAAGGAGGTCGAGGGGTGAAGCAAAGCCGAGGGGGATAAGTGAGGCATTCCGGTGAGGGGACACGGGGGAGAGTTTAATGTTCCCCTCCAGTGGGTGACTCGAGGGTGTAATTGCCGTAGTGGGCGGAACGGAGCGAGCATAGCGCCAATGGGCGTGGTTCGCTGATTACACCGCGTTGATACTGATATCCTGGCTACCAGCGGCTAACCAACTTCCTCCATCCAGCCTGTTCGAGCATCGACTCTCCCCGCACATCTTGCGCCGGATTGTTCTGGCGCGGACGACGACGACGACGACAACGACGACGACGTGATGACAGCTACTGCGGAATCTCGTCGACGCGGCTTAGATAGCTTTCTCTTCTCTGTCTTCTCTTCTCTTCTCTTGCGCAATGCTGAACGACTTTTATTGACAATGCTTATTCTACAATGGCTACGCTGATACAGTTATTAGAATACTAAAATATCTCGATCATTGAACGGTTGGATATAACGGAACGGTTGGATGTGACTTTTTATTCTTCGGCTTTAACGAAATCATTAAACGGGAAAATATAGAATTATTTAGAGTTAAATCCGTAAATAAATTATGTGACAGAAAATAATATATTAATAACGTAAATGAATGTTGTTTGTGTGTACTTGTTCGTGTTACTGGTTCGATTTAATTTAAAAAAGTAATGTGTGCTTCTTTTTAAAAGATAATAAAAAGTATTGAAAAGTTAAATAATAGTATAAGCCAAGAGATGGATAGGTGCATATTGATTAATAAATTATTTATTACGGCCAAGAAAAAAGAGATATTTAAATAATGTTAATTAATTTGATTATAATATAACATTTTTATATGTCAGTTATAATTAAATAAAAAATTAACAAGTAAATTGATTTGATTGAATTAATTATTAAAGCATGCAATTTTCAAAATGTTCTGATACAATATAAAAATAAAAATAATAGACAAAAAGTAGCGGAAGGAATAGGACAGGCATCAATAATATAACAGGTGGCTTTTTGGTACATGTACATCACTCTATTCATTTCTGCATCAAACAAATCAATCTGCATAAATTTGAATCAATTATAAATATAAATTGAGTAATCGAGATCATATGCAGGATAAATAAAGCATTAAACAAACACTCGCGAATCGATTTTACAAAAGATTCTCTTATTGAATAAAAGACCGCGTTGCACGCAAAACAGCTCGGCAATTGACAAACCTGCTGATACAAATGCCAGCCGAACGAGTCGTGACGATAAACCGAGAACGCGAACGGCGAAGGAATAAATAAAGAAACGGGCGTCGCGCGCGCGATAGGGCCGAGAGCCGATCGCCAACTCGACAAGCGCGACGTGGCCGTCCGTGCCATCGGCGATCCACGCCCCGCTGACTGGACTGTTTTTTATTGCACCGCCGCACCCGAAAGATCGACCCGGAGTCGCAGGAAGTTTCCTCTTTCATCAGGCGGAGAGAAGGACGCGAAAGAGAGGATCCCCGCGAGGCGGGGACGTCCGCTCAACGACGGGAATCCCGCGTTCGGTCCATCCGTTCGATCAGTGGCTGTACATTCGAGAGCGCGGAGGCGAAGTGGCTGGAAAAGCCACCCTGTCGACTTTTTGCGCGCTGCTGGCGTGCACCGGTGATGACACATCCCTGGACTGGCGTCACAATTCCGATCTCAACTAATGTTTAGCGTCTACGCAATGATTTCTAAATTCAATGTAAAATGTATTGAATATTTGCTAAATTTAATCTGCTAATATCTTTACCGAAATAAGTATGTATGCATGTACTTACATTTCTAAGGTTAAATCTATATTAAAAATATATTGTTTCAGAAAAAAGATATCTACTTATAACTTATAAAAGATATCTACTAAAAAAAACGTATTAAAAAGTATATATTTATGCAATAACATTACAGTGACCATATTTCCTCCTCCCTTTGAGAAAAATAAACCACCTATCCCTCTTCCACAGACAAGTGCAATGTAAATTTATTATTATCATTAATATTTTTTCCTTGAATATATATTTATTTGAAAAAAGTACAATTTTGTAAATTAAAACGATTATATATAAAAAAGAAACACATCTTTATTTAAACATTACACAAAATATACAAAGATGAAGACTGAAACATAGGACATTTTATAGGACTTTTTAGAAATAAAGGACAAAAGTGAGTTTTCAAGAAAAAAATAAATCTAAAGGACACAGACCTAAAATAAAGGACTATCCTCTATAACATAGGACTGATGATCACCGTAATTATTATATAAAATGTATGTAGACAAAAGAATTAAGTCTATTTTAAGAGATGTGCGATAAAACTGTTATATAACCGCATAGGCACACAGTAATATATAACAATTATTACTTTATGCGATACAAAGAAAATAAAAGAGAATTTAGTAATGACTTATCTATTAAATGAAATCATGTTCAGTTGCACTTTTACGATGAGATGCATCTTTACTTGACACACGCCACAATCTATTAGCGGTTACGATCTATTGGCGGATTAAATGCGAACGGCCGGCGAGCGTTCGGACTCGTAACTTTCTTACGGTGTCATCGCGACGCGCTTTCGATTTCCGCTCGGTCATCGAGTCTCATTTAAAGAGGAGGCGATCCTCGTTAAGCGGCAAAACCGAGAGATCGACTGCCTGACCCCCCCGGGCGATACGCCCACTCGATACCGCGCTTTGATCCAGGGACAAATATCCTCTCGTTTGCCATTTAGCTTCTCCATTTGCCATTTAGTCCAAATGGAACTTCACGGTTTTAGCATGCAGCTACTGTAATATGACAGCCAGGTACTTAATATTCAATAAATAGCCCGTAATAAAATCGCTCATCTTTTAAAGTAATAAGTTTGCTGTCAAATCGAATAACTTGTTCTTTATTCCTAACTGATTTTTATTGTACAGCAATGAAAATAAAATGTGAAAATCGTGTGAATATGTGAATGAAAAAATAGAAATAGATGTAAAATATACAAGAGAGATATACGATAGTAAATCTTTTTAAATAATTTCTGAACATGTAAATGTTTCAATATCCACATATGTAAATGTTGTAACGACTAGTGAAATATTTACAGCGTAAGATAGATTTTTGTTTATAATTTGAATTCCTGAAATGTATTCTTTTAAAGACGTTATTTATTATTCGCAATTCATTATTCCATAATCAAATCAAAAGTTATCTATTTTGACTTTTTCTTTTCAATATTTAGTCTTTAACAAAGAATCTCTGCTTTGAACACACATATCATATGCATGCGCTGAAAGAAACTCTGGGACATGACACTTGGCAATCGATAGGGGCATAAATGAGCGAATGAATTAGTGATGTAACCACGGGTGTCTGATTATAGGTACCGTGAGCTTTCGGACACGCCGGCTCGGTTAAGACGAAGAGAAACAGGGGTGTTGAAGGGGCGCGCATTAGCGCCTCGTTTATTATTCATGTGTGAGAGTTAAGCGCACGCGTATGCTACTCGTAATTTCCGTGCGCATACGACACGAATTTCGTTTCGACGCGTGCACGCAGGCAAATTGTTGCTCACATACGCGTTTCACCCCCTGAATCGTTTCATTTGTGCACCCTGCGGTAAGGTTGCACACCCCGCCCACCCAGTAGGCAGCTCCCGGTAATATTCACTAAATGAGAATTGTTGAAAGCCTGACGGGAAATTGTACTTCAATGTAAGTGAAACTACAATTTATATTAAGAGAGGAAAATTTATGTGCAAATGAGGAAGGGAAGGGGAGAGAGAGAGAGAGAGAGAGAGAGATGAGAAATATTGTTTTCAAGCAACAAATAAAATTTTAGACTCAATAAAGAGATTTTTTTTAAAGAATAATATATCAATGTACAAATTAATATTTATTATATATATTAACTTAATATTCATATCATATAATAATTTAAAAAGGTTTTAAAATATTATTAAAAAAGATACCGTGATTCCTTTCGTAGAAAAAGACTAACTAATTTAATCTTTTATTGCAACTTTTATATTAAACTTTTATATTAAAAATGTATATTTTTCAATTCACAATATTTAAAATATCTGGAAATTGGGAATGTCATTTAGATTTTATGTAGCGTCTGACGACGTTAATTTTTTAATCTCAAGTATAATTCAAGTATGTTAATTAAAAAGTAATGTAAATTTTTGTGTAAAAAAGCAGATTTTCTTTTTTAAATTTTCTTTAATTTCCTTTCGCTCTTTCTTTAATAAAAATAAATAACAACCTCTTCAATACTTAACGTAGTCACATATTAACGATTTTTAAATTCATAATAATGTAACAAAGTCAAATTCTATTTTTAAATCAGTAGAAGAAGACAGATATGCGTAGTTAAAACAAAAAGTATCTCTCTCTAAGCCGCTTTTGTCAATATTAGAAATAATTTGAGAGTGAGAGGATTAAAAGAAAGGCGACACGGAGCACGAGGGCTCGTCCTGGCGCAAAGGATCTTTCACCTGGACAAGAATTCCTCGTCGTCCCTACACGAAGGCGCGTTAAGATAGTGGGTGTGACCGTGATCGTATCACTCGGGTTTGTTTAAATAATCGAACCTTTCGGGACCGGACAGCGTATCTCCCTGTCGGCATCTGACCAGCCAATATGTATGATAATTTTGACATGCCTACACCTCATAATGGAGCCTGGCTATATGCATTTGTCCCTGATTTTCGTTCTATATATGTCTCATCTCTGTAACTGAAGAACCTCCGGTAAAAGTAAAAATATAGTATTCTAAATAAATAAAAGTAAATATAGTATTTTTCAAAGAATCTCGAAAAAAGCATCAATGTACATATGTGTGCGTTTTCTGCGATTCCTTTAATTATTATTTTTACAAATTTGGACATAAAATTCAATTCCTTTTACATTCAATAATTATTTTTAAAATTTTGAAAAATAATCTCGTTTCTTGTTGAAAATTGTTCAAATTACTGTTTTAAATAACATTCGTATTTATTATCAAAGTCACTTTTCCCTTGATAGACGAAGCTGCTGGTACCGATTGCTGGTAAATAAGATATTGAATGTACTGTGATAAGAGCTGGCAATACATCGGCAGCTTCTCTCTTTCGGTTTGCGCGTTCGAACGTCTGGCGACAGCACTCTGAAGTGTCAACAGCGACAGTGTCAGGAACTTGTTCATGTCGACTCTCACCGATTATCTGTTATCACTTTGATTTTACGCGCAATTTCTTACATCTTATCATGTCCTTTTTGTTAATTGCATTGAGTTAGAAATGTGATTTTTTTTGGTGAAGCATGTCCGCAATGATGCTGCGATCACAGACGGAAGATCCTAATGTGTCGCGCGACTTTCTGCGTGCCTGTCACAGTGGAGACGTAGACAAGGTGGAAACTCTGGTTGAGAAACACGGAATTCGTGATTGGAGCGTTTTTCGTCACACGGCATCCGGCGATACCGCGTTGCACGTGGCTGCGCGAGAGGGAAATATGAACATCGTGAGATATCTGTGCGAACGTTTCAATGACTTGCCGGTGTCATTTCCGATGAGATTTAAAATTAACGTCTTTAATAAAGACATAAAGAAGCCATTGCACGAAGCTGCACAATTCGCACGGGAAGATATTTTGAAGTATTTATTGAGTAAAGGTAATCTGTCCTGTTTCACCTTTCTGAATTATTTGCCGTGACAGATAAATTGCAATCTGCTTTCAATTACATATTAAATTATGCAAAAACATTTTATCTATTTTATCAATAATGGGTTGTTTATTTTTTGAAGTACACGAAATTAAATTATATTAAATTATATCAAATTGCCTTTTTTAGATTATGTATTTAGAAAATATTGTAATTTGCGTCTTTAATTGATTAAATTTTATTACAGCTGAATTTATATCATATTAAATTATGTTAAATAGTACTTATTATCGTTTGATCAATAAAGGTGCACCGGTAGATGTTATAAAACGCGGCGATTGGACACCTCTGATGCTTGCCTGTACCAAAAGCGGTCTCGCAGCGCGTCATTGCATCCGTGCTCTTTTAGCCGCTAACGCTAACGCACGTTTACGCAATAAAGATGGTTGGACGCCATTGCTAATTGCCTGTCGAACTGGTGATGAACTTGTGATCGAGACATTATTGAAACATTTGCCGGAATCCATCAACGATCGAAGCAATAATGGTCGCACTGCACTGCATATTGCTGGTGATTATATTTATAATTCATTGATTTTTCTTTAAATTTCTTCTTTATTAAGAAAAATATAAATTTTAGAAAGCGAAAAGATTTCTGTTGAAAATTTGACATATATTTTTTAGTGCTTTAAAAATTTTATTAAAAATATTATGATTTAACTCTATCTTAATTAAAATAAAGAATTATCATAAATTTTTTAGAAAATGTAAAATTGACATTATTATATTCGAATTTCTGTTTTCTTTTATTGTTAGAATTTTTTTTTAATTTATCAGAAACTCTTTATTTAAATTTATGCTCAAAATTCCATTTTGGAAAGTCATGATTCTATTGTATAGAAATTTTGAAAATGGAACACTAACTTCACAGAAATTGCTATTATCTTCAGTAGAGAAATCCGTATCAAGCCAGTCTCTCAACTCAAATCTACAGTAGTTAAATATGTATAGTCGAATGGTAACGCGACTGCTTCGCGAGTAATTTATCCATGAAATTGATACTTATTTTATCGATTTATTTTTTACGATTATGGTTTAGAAATTTTTTTTAGCTACTTTTTTTAGTTTAAAGTCTAGGATTTTAATCTTTATTATTTAATAATATGTTAACATAATTTTTTTTACATCGGGTATTTCTTTATTTTTTATAAAAATATTTTTTAATGTATTTTGATATTCTCCTTATTCTTATATTTTTATATTGCTCTTTTAATATTTAAGAGAATTTAAAATAAATTTTAATGTCTCTGACTAAATTGTCAGCTGCCTTCAATGCTCTTATTCGTTTATATTTATTTCTTTTTTCTACATTTTAATTCGCAATTATGACACCTGATGATTTGTCACATTTCAATCCTTAATTTATACAGCATTTCACGGTCATGTAGGAGTGATTAGTCTGCTCTACACGTCTTCTGAATGCACAAACGCAAATCTTCTGAATGCACAAGACTCTTCAGGCTCTTCACCGCTTCACGAAGCGGTAAAGCACGGAAACTTGGTTACGGTAAAGATGATGATTAGACTTCTGGGCGCCGATGTCAATCTCGTAGACAATGTCGGTCAAACTATTCTACATGTTGCTGCATTAACTGGCAATGTAGAGATTGTTGAATACATTTTGGAGAACAATCTGATTGACGTAAATTACGAGGCTTCTTTTGGAATCACACCGCTGATAATAGCTAAAAGGCATAATCACAGCGACGTTATTAAAATTCTTGTTAAATATGGCGCTAAATAAGAAAATATTTATACGTAATAAATACTTGTTATTATTATATCTTTCTACAACTTTCCTTTATATCTCTTGTAATTAATAAATTGCACGAGAAGTTAAAAATATAAATGATGCTAAATAACATTTTTATTACTTCGATATCTGTTGTGTGCCTCTTGTAATTAAATCTGTCTTTCTGTTTTTATATTTTTCTTCAAAAAAATGTTTTTGTGATATTATTATAATAATCTGATTTTTATATATTGATTTTTATATATTATAATAATCTGATATAGAATAATCTGATTTTTGATGGTTCTTATTGTAATTATGATTAAGGATAAAAAAAAAGACTGAGGCGATTGGCATTTTATTCAGAGATTGGTACACATTTATTTATCCTTTGTTTTTTCTTGTATCAGACAGTTTTAAAGAAGCATATAAAAATCAGGAAACGGAGACTCTTATTAATTCGGAGATACCTAGGTTTTACATTCTTCTTCGTCCTCTATCCTTCCTCCTCTGCTTTGTTAAACTTTCTTTTTTTAGCGTTCGCAGGCAGGCGATGTAGTACAGAAAACTTATGCGTATGCTGTTAAGTGCACTAATACACGTGCTTAAACCCTAGAACGCTAACATAATTGGTATTAGTAATTTGCGACACATAATCTTGAATATTGTAACAGCAATATAAAAAAAACAATTTCCAGAAACTTGAAAAAATTAACAATTACTATAGTAATTAATTGCTTGTCTTATTTTATTGTGAATGCTGGAACATTTGAAATATAACTCCTCTAAATAGCTACAAAAGTACTAATCGCAATGACGACACAAAATTTTAAAAAGCTCTCATTTCTTTACAAAACGAAACAGATTTAAAAAAAATAAAAAAATTGACGATTATCTTATTTGCATTAATTATGAAGAATATATTAGTAGACAAAGTACCGACATCTGAAAATACACAGATGGCTTAATTAGCGTTCTAGAGTTAAATATCATTTACATGATGAAGGAAAAACGTAAAAGGTAAAATCACAGAATTGCATGAATTATATATGCGATCGCGTGGACCCTAAAATCCGCGATTTCCGCGGCTTTCGATTCGACGATTTGGGAGAAGGAGATGGCCGGAAGCGAATTAAGCCTTTTCCCCCTATTGACGCATCTCTAAGAACCAGCAACTTTAAATAGTTACATCGGTCGCAGAAGAAATATAATATGGCTATTATTATTAACTGTACTAAATACAGTATAGTCTCTCCCGTATAGCATAATATAATACTATAATACGCGACTCTCTATCATTAACCATACCGGATAGTATAGTTAACGTCAACTGTTACACTGTTTCTGGGGCTTGGAGATATCAATAGTAGGCTAAGAATTAATTGACGCTACCACAAGCATCGCGCCTACTGCAGAGACCGTCATTTTGATGCCCCGTGCGATTGTTGAAAAACAAATATGAAGCGTGTATAAAATAATTCATACGCGATGAACTCGTGTTCTTACAGCGCTCTTCCACTGCAAATTACAGTATTGTACACAGTGTGTAGGACGCAAATATTATTTCGTAAGAGGCTCCAAAATGTTTTCGAATCGGTCCTGGAAGGCAGCGATAAATCGACAGAGAATGATTTTGAGCTTTGCCTGACGCATTTCATCTCTTTCACTTCGAAACGAAAGCTTATCCGCTAAGTATCTCACAGGACGAAGTTAAGAGACTTATGGAGAAAGGGCATCTAAGTGAAGGATCGGGAGATGGAGCGGACAATAAAGGATCGTTACGATGAAAGAAGAAACATCTCGATTGAAACGATCAATTAATCTTCTCTTTATCGCGAGAAAGCGGGACGGGAATAAGAGGAAGAGGTGAAAAGAGAGTGGTCTCGGGAAGGGGGGCTGGGGAGGGGAGGCGGAAGATATTTACATTTATAAAACGGCTAAGGATAAAACATGCACTGTACATCGTCTGTCCGTGTTCGATTAACGCCGCACACGCGTCCTCCCCTCATCCTTCGATCCTTTCTCGCGCAGCGATACACATTGTGGACGAGTGTGCTCGACTACGTTTTGTCTTTCCTCCTTTTTCGATTCTCACTCGAGACACTCAGATCGTAATCCGTAAAATCCAAGATCCGCTCCCCGAAACTCACTTTCAAACGTAAAACTATATCCCTCATAAGAGTCGTCTCAAATATAATTTTAGGTTCAAATCGAGTCACACGAGAGCGAGGCTCTTTAGATGTAATTTCATACTTAAAAAAACTTTAGATCCCCTCAAAAATCCTCTTCGAGAGAGGGAAAAAAGATCGCGTTAAATATAACTTTATATTTAAAATAAATATGATAAATTCTAGCGAAAAGGATCACTTGAAATAGAATTTTCGCGTCCGAGATGGACTTTGCGAGTTTCGATCCCAACCGTCTCGTTTACCTCTCCGTCGTCGGCCTACTTTAGTGGAGTTTGTTATAAATATCCAACGATTACTTGGGCTCTTTAATATTTTACTTCCTTCGCTTAGTTTATTTACACATTAACTAATACGCGTTGGGACTTAAGTTAAGATCCGCCATTGCGCGTCCTCCGCGCCGCAATCACCGATAATACATAATAGCTCGTAATAGCTTCGCTACTTACTAGTAAACTTACACCTAGGTATGCTTTCTTTCCGCATCTATCGGTCATCATCTCTCAGGGTCTCTCGCTCTCGGCTCTCTCTCTCTCTCTCTCTCTCTCTCGATCTCGATCTCTCGCGCTCGCGCTCCACTTTACAAGTATTCCAACATGTACAAAGCCCTATTTACATTTATGTACATACAGCTCTCGCACTCGGAGTCCTTCGCGACATTGATAACGCGTGTCCACGCGCGGTGTCCGTGTTCATGCACGCGATGAAACTTCAATCGGGACACGTTGAAATAGGATGCGTCCTGCCGCATTCTCGTCGCATGTTTCGCACTGTAAACGCGAATGCGCTTGCCGCGCAAGTTTAGTAGCGGCTGAGTTTGCAGACGTGATTTGATTTTCTTCGCGCAAGATCATTATCGTTTCGAAGATGCGTCGAGAATACGGGCTACTGTCTCGTCCGACACCCTATGATCGATTTTTGGGCCCGCAATGGCCCCTTCCGCCTTCCTAGACTCGCACGAACGTCGAACGGATGGAATGTGGCTTTCAACAATTGCCTGGTAATTATACGTTAAGCGGCTGAGGCTCGTAATTCCACCGATCGTAGAAAATTATACACAAGCTACCGCTTTCGATTTAATTACTCTCTGATAAATCAGTCATGGTAAAACTTAAACTTTAAGCAGCTCGTAATCTCTGGATCGTAATCGCAGTTTTAATATATGATAGGTTTTAATATCTGATAAGAAAATGCGGCGTTGAATCGAATTCGATCGTAAACGAATGTCGGCAGCCTTGGTTATACAAAGGATTTTGTAATATTTATATTATATATAATTTTCAGAGGCGACTATCTTGATACACAATTGAGACAAGAAATCTCAAAAGGTTCTTTTGTAAGATTCGATTGAATAATAATGTTTATACATTTCACAGTATTTTTCTCAAGAATTTTGTTTTAAAAAGTTAATTTTTATAACTCTGGAGATCTTGTTAAGTTATTGACAAGTAATAACGTTTCTTTTAAATAATAATTTCTGCGTTTTTCATTTACTTTATTTTATATTTTATATTAATCTGTAAGAACTTATTTATTCATCTTTGTATATTGATATGATTTATGTGCGTTGCATTTGCAGAGATTAAATTATTTCTTGCTTTTCCGCGAATCTCACTAATAGCAAATATAAATCGCCTCTGATGATATTCGAGATGCAATGCATGCAATATAGAATTTGATCATTCCAATCAATATCAGATGTGAGCGGAGATTCTCCGCTTGAGATCTTATAAACTTTTACGTAATTAGCAAACAACATTTTTAAAGGCTACCGATATGTTAATATTCCTCATATTGACTGCTTAAAAAAAATTCATTGATGGACACATGCTTCGGAACGCCGGAATGAGCAATTATATTTTACAATTGCTCGGGACACATTTACACACTTAACATAGCTGGTACCCCTAATGCGATTATCACTATTACAATTCTCCTATATGCGTGTTTCTCATGAGCGAGAAATAAATCAAGCAACCACGAAGTCGTGACATAGCGGACAAAGATACGTTGAACTTATTACACTTGCCGGTGCAATTTCCTTATAAATTACTATTTTGTGTTAAGCAAATTAAATTGTTCTTGCTAAATGAAATCCTAGCTAAATTAAATCTTGAACTTTTTTCAAGTTTTATTTTACATTAGAAACGACTTGTGTCAATAAAAAATAAAATAAACGTTCAGATTTATAGAAGAATAAACATTCTCTCGCACAAGGAAATTGTGATTTTAAACATTTGCAAGTATTTAATTATTATAGATATTATATAGTCCACTCAACGTAATTTCATCCACAATGTACCATTAAGAAGACCATCGAAACTCGCTTTCGATACTCTTCTTCGCGGACATTGTCCGACGAAGATCCTCGTGGTTTTCGCCGTGGTTCGAAGACGACGAGGGATGGTTGGAGAACGACAAACTCCCACTCGACACAATTTCCGCTCGCGATACAAAACTCTCGGGGATGATAAAAATAAATAGCGCGCGCGCGCGGGATCCCTTGGTTACACGATTAGCTTAGCTCACGCGTTCTCACGTACACATACACGGTTTTGTTTTAAAAAATAGTAAAAAACAGTGACTAAGTGTTTTCGCGCATTTTTCCACGTCGCTCGGGAAATCCGCTTGTATCACTAATATTTACCCGCCCACTTACGATTCCTGGGCCCTTCTTACCATTTCTCTGTCTCTCTCTCTTTCTCTCACATACACACACACGCTTTCTCTCTCGTCACAATAATAATATATCGTTACTGTATACATACATATACATACATATATATATTTATTTATTCACTTTTTTATTTATAAAAATAACGTTCTAGGACTAAAACGCAACGTTCCAAAGCGGCGCGCGACGAGGAGCTGCCACGTACGACTGATAAAGGCGCTCCAGCCATTGCCCCTCGATTTCTCCTTTGTTCTTCCCGCACGGGAGGAAATCTAATTTCCGGCCATCAGCGCCGAGAACACGCTCGTTATTTGCTCGTCGAAACACAACTCGGCGAAAGCTCGCGCGAGGAACGCACCGAATGTCAGGACGAAGCCTCGCGCAGAATCAGCTTCAGGCGGAATATAAGCAAGTAGCTGCCTTTAGATGGACAAATAAAAAAAGATAATGCCAGAACGGACGTTTGCAAACGGGCGTTGCAACAGTTTATATTGAGACGTATCCCGGTATTCCGCATTATAGAAAAAAATGTATATATTTGTATATTTTTGTAATTAGAATTAATTTTCTAATAGTCCATTTTTTTGTTGAATTATTTTGAATTATTTTAAAGAAACATAAATTGATTAATTAAATTTTAATAAATTATTAATAGTATAATAGCTTTGGAGATATCATTTTTGTAAACTCTCCTTTGAGTAAAATTATTTGAAGAAAATTGCTGCATGAATCCTGTTACATTAATAATAATAGAAATATACTTAAATATTTATAAAAATAAAAAAAAAATCAAAATAATTTTCTTATGTTTTGATATATTATATCTTCTCTTCCTGTCATATCAAAAGTAGTATTAATCTGTAATAATTTTTTGTAATTCAATATTTTATATAAAAAGTAAAAAACAATTGTTTTCATTCTTCTCAAAACTCTCACGAAAAAATATAAAAAAGAATAAAATACTTAATATTATCTTAAGCTGCATATGACTGAAACCGATTTTATTCGAAACATTTAAATAATATACTTTGCGAATAGCTCATAAATTTTACGTAATATGACTACCACGTTTACCAGGAGGCGTTGAAATGAAGCAACGGATACCGTCACGCGCGGTGAGACTGCTCCAGACATATTACTTTATGTCACAATATAAGAGTATTTTTCATTTATGAAAAAAAAATAAAGAAAAAAGAAAAGAAATCATCATTATTTGTTCATTATTTGTTGAATTCTGAGACATTAAAGATATAAATTTCACTGCTTCTTTCGATGCGAAATTAATGTCGCCCAATAGCAATCTCACCTCAGATTAAGATACCGATTCCTTTATCGAGCCGTCGTCGATTCTGCGTAAGGATCGAGATACGGGGCACGTCGTGACTCTCGGCTTACCGACGATACCGGCGCATCGTTGACGATTCGGCCGGCGGCGATATGTCTAGACCTATGTTACAACGTCTGCTTCTCTAGATTCGGGGCCCGCGCCGATCGTCCACGTCCTGGAAAAGCTTTGCACTGCCGAATACGTTGCGGTATTTGCAGAGACTCGGAAGTGACCGGCGAGCGGCGAGCCAGACGACTCTGCGGCGACAGGAGGGTACGACGTTAAACGCGGCCCGCATTAAACGCAGGCTCGGTGTAGCTAGATGCAAACGATACGTACGTCAGGTTGATGATTTACACGTGGTTTACACTCGGCCACGGTGAGCCGCGTTTAATGCGACGATCAACACGACACCTAATATCGCCGGACGTGTGACGGCTGAGCCGTCGGCGAATTCACTTACCGCACTGAATACCGGCTTACGATACGCGGTTTGTCGTGTCCCGGTAACCTTCCCCGACCCGTTTACAATCGTGTGGCGGTGGCACGGGTTCTGGGAAGGGTTGACGCAGATGTGCCGAGTACCGGCGATGCTCACGTAATATTTCCTCCCCCCTCGAAGTCCGCCGCGCGCGCGCGAGGATAGGATTCGATTCGATCTCGATAACACTGTTGTTGGATGTTATTGCCATAGGGGGTGTATTGGATGGAATGATACCTACAGAAACGACGCGCAGCACGTATGCTACCCAATTCAATATCAACGAAATCATAACGTAAACTTCTCGTACAACACGCAGAGCATTTTAAGACGGCCGAGTTTTACGAAAACTGGTATCAATAATTGGCATACCTATAGAAAATTAAAAAATAAATATTTCCAGTTTTCTCTATTTAAGACGATTGTATTTATATGTATATAAAAGTGAAAAAAATAGAAATTATCTTTTGTTAAAAAAAAAAGGTAAACGTAAGCAGATACGAGCTATAGTCAATTAGAGAATCGAACATAATTATTACTAAAATAGAAATTTCATAAAATCGCAGCGGTGAAGACATTGCGCGAACATTTTAAATAATAAATTTCAAATAATGGAATTTTGGATATTTCTATCAAAGATGACAAAGTTAAATATAATTTTTGTAAATTACTTAACATCTGTCAGACAGAAGTTAAATATTAATATATCGAATAATGTACGATATTTTGCAAAAATTTCCACGAGCTGCATTTTAACATCGAGATAATAAAACTTTGGTTCGTTACGCTCGTATGAAATCTACAAAAACATCCGGCTTGAAATCCAGAATGAATCTCCTCGAGAGCCAATCTCCTCGCGGCCGCTTCGGACTTCGCTCTCCGAAAACTCCCGTCTACGATCAGGACTCGTTACGTTTCGATCTTTATTCGCGCACTCGGTTTCGCCAACGAATTCCGAACGCCCGGCCACGACGGGCACGTCATCGTCGTCGACTTAGCCTAAACGAGAGGTCTGCTACAATTGTGTTATACAGAGTCCGCGTCGCGGTGGTACGCACTCACGCACACATGTACACGGTATATCTTAAGAGAAACGGGGCGTCCGTTGGACGACGTGACAGCCTTTAGTTGGACGCCCGCCGATCTCGCATCATTCTCTCTCATTCTCTCCCACTCTTTCATTCTCACCCTTTCTCTACCATCGTCTCGCTCGTCCGCGAGAAGACGTCCGACCTGACGGAGACAAGGGCGGCGTTCCCTAGAACGCTCGCGATACGTCGTTTATGGCTAAAACGCGACGATCCGCATCGAGATACCGTCGCGCTTACGCTTGAGCTAAAAAGCGGCACGTTCGTCTTCGGTGTGTCCCCCTTCCCCTCGGCGCCCGGCTGGCTAGTCGCCGACACATGATTATTTCTCTTGAGGAACGAATCATCGATACCGTCACCACCGTCACCTTCTCCCATCACCAGCACGCAGTCCCGAACGAAAAAGAACGAACCGTCCAGACGGTTTACATCGCACCGGGGGATCGACGATACCATCTCCCAGGAGAGTCCGTCGTTCCTTCGCGAGGAGACCAGGAGACAAGTTCCCCGGCGCCCGGGTTGTCGTCGGGACCTAACACTCGCTGTAGGACGGCGGCGGCATACCGCGACCCGTGTACATGTCCGTCTGCGGCTGCAGGTGACAGACGACGGTGTGCCCGTCCAGCACGGCCACCGTCCGCGTGTGGTCCTGCTGCGGCGGCATGCCGTACGCCGCCGGCAGCCGCGGCAGATCCCCGAGCTCGTACCTGGCCTGCTGCCGGCGTAGCTTCTCCCAACAGGCGTTCAGGGTCCGCTCCACCGCCGGCCCGTACTCCGTCGAGTCGTAGTGCGTGAGATTGCCGCCGCCTACGGCACTGCCGCCGCGCTCCGCCATCGCCTGGCCGTAGTGCACCAGGTTGCGATCGGCGGCGGGCGAGTACGGGATCAGCGGCCGATGGTCGCCGTAGCTCCTTGAAGATTGCCTGCTCATGTCGCTCTGCCGACGGCCGTCCTCGTCCGACATGTCCGACACCTGGATCTCGCCGGCGCCGACGATGCCGCCGATGCCGCCGTTGCCGCCACCGTTGACACCGCCGCCGCCACCGCTACCGCCGCCGCCACCGCCGCCGCCGCGCTCGATCTCCTCGTACACTGGGTCGTCTTCGTTGGTGAGGCCGCGCGGCAGGTGCACGTGTTGCCCGTGATGACCGTGCAGCTGATGATGCCCGGTGACCCCGCCGTTACCGCGACCGTCCACGATCTCGGTGTACGTGTGATTGTACGGCATCGCGGCGCGTCTACCGCCGATCGTCCTGGTACCAGTGTTCATCTCGCCGACGTCGTTCGGCCCGCGTCTCCTGCCGGAGTGGCCGAGCGTCAGGGTGTTGTGCGTCCTCGGGGAGTCCTCCTGTTCGGAGCCGCCGTGTCCGGAGTCGCGGGAGTAGGACTTAAAAGAAATGTTCTGCGGAAAGAAAGTTGATGCTTGACGTTAGAACGATAGGCCAATGTGCGTAGGATATGAAATGATGGCGTTAACACTTTCGCATCCATTCAAGTCTGTACAAATACGTTGAGATAAACTTTTTTGACGAATCTTAGAATATACGACATTTACGTGTGAACGATAACAATGCATACCTGATAACGAATGTTAAACGTAAGCTGTACCTTGGATAAACGAAAATAATATTTGTGAATGAAAGATATATGTATATGAAAATTAAAAAATGAAAATTAATATAGCGTTAAAAACTGTATAAAAAAATTACATTCAATAATTCATCACTGTTAACTTTAAACGTATGGGATTATATCGGACGCGAAAGTGTTAAACCGTCACGAGATTTTGCACAATTGAGCCGCTTACTTCACTGCTCGTTCGAATAAAGAATGTTGAAGATATTTTAAATATTAATTTAATAACATTTAATATGCATTGTAAACTGACTGTAGCTATTTTTTATCTACCCAGCACATTTAATTTACTTACAACATTTAAATCACATGTGCCACAAATCTCACAAAAGATGTTTATAAAGATAGGTACATTATTTTAATCTCTCAGTCTTTATTTAGCTTAATTATATTTAATTCATGCTACTTTCAAATGAAACGGCTCAATTGATGATCGCGCATGCATGAGAGGAGAGACGAGCGAGAAGGTTCCACTCGCGTTACATGAGGACCGTATTTCACGGTTAATCATCCTNCTCTCTTCATTGTGCAACCAAAAAAAAAATACGCAACGTAAACCAAGGCACACAAGATGAGCTACACACAATTCATGACAGGATAAATGGAGCACTGTGTTCTGATATAAAACGTCATAACCGTGTATTCGCATTTGTTCCCGCGCGCCGGACGCGCATTAGAATAAGAAAAAAAGAGAAAGGGACTGGGGCAGATACCGGAAGAGCGACATGGCTTATTCCATAACATCTCCATCTCTTCTGGTTTTACTTCAGTTGGTGCTCATCAATCATCGCGTTTGGCTATATTGGAATAACTTAATGAGCATCGCCAAAAATAAAAATATATAAAAAGAAACACAACAATATTTAGTACATTAAAGAAAAAAAGTTAAAGAATAAGAACAAAAAAGTCTTATAATAAATATATATTCACTGAATAAAACTCATTCCTTCATAAATGAAGTTGATTTACTTTAATTATTTATGCAATTTCATTATTTACTTGCAAATAAAGTAAAAAGACTTTAAATATCATGATATAATTTATTTTTTAAATTCAACATTTTAGTATTGAAACAGATATCATCATTTTGTAACTCGAAGATAAAAGAACAGATAATTTATATTTGGACAAAAAATCTGTTTCGTTTCTTCTAAATTACAGAAAAACGTCGTTTGTTTCAATCCTATTGATGTAATAGAAAAAGATCGGAGAAAGATTGCAAACGGAGGATTATGGCGCAAGCTATGCCGCAAACATGAAAAATAATCTCACTTTACACGTCGACAAAGTGTGTCCGCATCTCCATGCTCAATATTCGGATCAGGTTCACTCCTAGAATGCGTAAGGGTGACTAGGTGCTGTGCATGAGTGAAAATTAATACCGCACACCATGCAGAAATAAAAGAGAGAAAGAGAGAGAGAGAGAGAGAGAGAGACCAAAAGACACACGGTGTACCGGAGACGGCTCTAGTTTTAGCGAAACTTTTGGCAAAAATATTACTTATGTTATATACTTAACAAGCAGGACTTTTAAAATTTACCACAAAATTTAGTTTAGTAAAGTCTTTATATTTCCACAAATGTTAAGGTGATAATTAGACTCTTGCAAGAGATAAACTGCTCACAGATACGAGGATGGTGGTTTCCGAGTTAATTGCAAACGCGCGGACTATATACTCAATTAGTGTACTTCTCACAAATGCAAGATCCTTGCAAATACAAAGACCATAGTTGGCTCTTGTAAACGCAAATTGCTTGCCAACGTGAAGATCGTACTTAGGATATCATCAATGCGGAAACAGCGGTTTAGTAAATCCTTGCAAACGTACGGATCATAATATCAGTGAGATATTTGCAAATACGAAGCTATGATTTCGAAACGCCATAGTTCGACGCTATTAGACTTTTGCGTATATTGTTCAAAAGTAAAGAAACAATTTAGAGCAACACGGATGAATTTTTACATTGAATTATAAGAAATTTCAAGACATTTTGGTAATTTAAATAGTATAAATATAATCTATTAATCTCTGACTTATCTCTGTATTAAATAACAATACTTTATACCTTCTGCCAAGATGTAATGATATAAAAGTATAAATGATTACAAAGTTCGTTTTAGAGCCGTCCCCGAAGTTGAGCAACACAGCGAGCGAATTTAGCGGTGAATTAGTTACCTTCCACATGAGGTTTTTGTTAAGGTGGCCCCAAGTGGCAGTGGCAGATTTGGGGATATTGGGAGCTGAGGGTAAGAAGGCGTGACGTGCGTACGGCAGGGTGGCCACGATGTGAGCCTCGGTCGAGGCGGGTTCACCCGGCACCGTTACTGCCGGCTGCCTATCGACTATCGCCCAGCTTCGACCGGATACCAAATACTGCAAAAGCAACCAATCCGCCGTTCCCCCTTAACCCTTCGTTTACTGATGGGCAGGATCAGCCCTGTCAGTGTCGCTCGTGATTTAGTGTATACGTGTATGAATGAATGGATTATTCTCTGGATAATTATCCCATGCGTAATCACCGACCGAAAAATCGAGATGTATTATCAAATGATTAAAACATTTGCGTAAATTCAACGTGGATGATTCGGGTCAGTAAACAAAGGGTTTCTCAGCTAACAATCGCATTGATTTTGGAAATGATTTCGTTTCACAGGATTGCAGAAGAAGAAATTGAATGGATTTGCCATGGTGTGAAAATCGCGAATTAAAGAGTCTGAGAATTTGCTATTTCTTTGGAAGAACTTGAACAGAATTAATATATCTCTATTATTTCTTTCAATCCTTTCAACTCTATGCGATTCTAATCCAAATAATATCCGTTATTTTAAACTTCTTCAATTAACAAATAAATTTTATAATTTTTTTTATATTTTTATATTTTAGACGGAAAAAAAACAATTTCATCTTCAATTATCAAAGTATGCAATATTAAAAATTAAAAAGTGACATATAACGCTAGCTTTATTAACAAAAAATATGGCTATATTCTTGTCCATAAATACACTGTAATTCAAATTGAAATCACTTGGCCGAGAACACCTTAAGCCTCTCGATCGATGAAGCAACGGGACAAAAGAGACCTCGTGCGCCAATTAGGATACATAATTGTGTGGATACGGGGAGAAGGGGCGCGTAGATTTCACGCGACACGAGCGGACACATGGGAGATATGGACGTTACACATCCAGCGATATCTTGCGCGGCATGCGGCACCGGAAGCGGAACG
Source organism: Tetramorium alpestre (assembly GCA_021460005.1). Lineage (NCBI taxonomy): Eukaryota > Metazoa > Arthropoda > Insecta > Hymenoptera > Formicidae > Tetramorium > Tetramorium alpestre. The sequence goes on along the minus strand of JAJVSH010000122.1, from coordinate 125,545 downwards.
GATTTAACTTGTGCGGGAGCAAATCTACGACGTAGCGCTCTGAGATACGCGACGTCGACACGCACGCTGAAGGATTCTCCCCGGACACATCGCCGCCTCCTTTCCTCCGCCCTTCGGCGGACGAGAGTTTGTTGCGCAAAGACGACATGTGATTGCACCTGTTTCGAGACTCTATAGGGACGGGTCACGCGACCGCTACTGCCGGACTTCCGGTCCGAACGAAATCTACGACCTCGGACATAAAAAGATCGCTGCACGATGCCTCCCAATTGGACGACTCGTCTTCATAACAAGGCAAAGATGGCAAAGTTTTCCACTTGGAAAGTTCTTCAAGATAAGAAAAAGTCAAAGAAGCTCTCCACACGCAAGAACGTTAAATCATCTGATGAATTGATGGACATTCTGGATTTAAGAAACATGATTCGAGAGAGTAGAAATGCATTTAATTCGGATTGTTTTAGACTCAATTTTTTAATCCACATGATTGTGGATGGAGATTTCCAGGGACAAAACAAAAGTCGTCTGTTATCTGAGAATCATCTTTATACTTTACCTCGTTGCGTGGATATGCGGTCTGGCGTTTATCAGCGAAACGCATCCAACGATAGGAATAAAGAGAAAGAGAAAAAGAGCGAAAGTGGCCGGTGAATGAGCATGTGTGATGCGGTGAAAGTGTGACAAATGTAACGGATTGATTCGCGTGGATTTTCCTCGCCCGTACCTTTCCTTTTTTTCCCTTCATTTTTCCATTAAGTGACTGATCGTGTGAGTGAGTGCGAGCATTTGAGCGCCTTTTAATCCTTCACACTTGAAGCACAAATCCGATTACCGTTTTTTTCTCGCTTCCATTATTATTCTAATTATTTAATTTTTATAACATTTATATGTGAAGTCAACTAAGTTTATCGTGTACATCTTCGAAACAATGCTTTTTAATGTATAATAAATCTAAAACGAATTTTTCTTTTCTATTAACAAGTTACAGAAAAATGTAATTAGCTCAAGTTGCGATATAAAAATGCAAGATTAATTAATAGATATACTTTCGTAACATTCTATCAATCAATCAGTAATATGACAAATGCAAAGGATTAAACGTACGTTTCTCGGCGTGTAAAATATCGGCAAGTTCGATGGAAAACGCACAAATTTTAGCGCAAACGGCTACAAGGTTGTAAGTGCAACGTAATAATCGTTATGCGCGAGCATTCACATTTTCGAGAAAGCGTTTTCTATCGATCGCCTGTTCATGGAAAGAAAAAAACCACTTAATTACTCGAAGCGCGTTCAGGCGGAATACGGAAGTGCCATGGAGTGCAAGAGAACAAAACGACGTGAAATGCGACGTGTAAGTGCTTGCATAGAGTGCATCACTTCGTACTCCGCCCTTCGCGTGTCTAGTTAGAATTAGGTCCGCTGATACATTACGAATCTTTCTAAACGTATACCTTCCCCATCGTCGACGGAAGTTCGTTTGTTTAAACTCCGTCGTGAAAGGGCGATCTGGTTGACAATGCGAATAAAGTAGCATGGATAATTACTAAAATCAAAATAAGTCTTTACACAAGAATGTCGCGATAAACAGTCTCTTATTATTTCAATCTTTACTATCCTCAACTTTTTATATTTTAAGAAATTATTTTTTATTAACCTTCAAATTATGCAGAAATGGAAAAAATGTGTCACTGCTATAAAAAAATAATAGAAAAATATAATTTATATGTAATATTTTAAATAAAAAATTTATACATACTATAATAAATTGATAATATAATTTTCTTAAATATTATAAATAAATACATAAATATTATAAATAAGATTGATTATCATAGTAATTTGCTTTGAATATCACAACTGTAATGAACGAGTAATCATCATCTTGCTGATCAAATAAAACTCATCTGATACATCAAATATGATGAGCAAAAGAGTTAACGACAGAAGGCATATAAAGCGATAACGAGGACGATCGTAAATCATGATTATATCTGATGTTACGATTCCACGCACATTTAAAATTATTTCTACTATGATTAAAAGAAGAAAGGCAGTAACTGACAAGTCAAACTCATATTTTCTTAGTTTTTTCTTCATATTATAATGCAATGATATTTGTGATGTTTTTATAGCTAAATTAAAAGCGTATGACTTATTTAATAAATCAAATTAATGAAATTCATCTTATAAGTTTAAAAATTATCAAAGAGATATAATTAAGAATTTTGAAATACTCTATTAAAAATAGTGTATTATATTTAAAAACTTCATCACATTATTCAGTAAAAAAAATTTAATTTGTTTATTAATATTTAACTATTATTTAACTTGACTTACCAGATTACTTCAACTGCAACTGCAGCTAAAATTTCCTGTGTAAATTATTCAGCAAAATTATATCACTTACTGCCTTTTACTTGATCACAGATTTCATTGACGACGATCCGGAAGGTCTGAAATAAATGACGAATCGCGCGAAGTTGAGCTGTTCCTAGTGAGAAAGGGAGCGGGCCGGGGCATAAGAGGGTACAAAGTAGCCAGCAACCGCATTACACCAAACCCCGAAGCCAGATAAGAAGCACGGAAATCACCACTGTTAGTAAGAAGTCTTGCGGGCGAGCGTGCTCGCGAGAGTGCGAATTCGAATGTTCGTGCTGTGCCTGCCTTCCGCGCGATATTTACAAAATAGGGACGTCGAGCATTATATCGAATCGATAATCTGGAAACGATATATCCTCAGTCGAATTTATTTGTAAAAAGATAAGAAAACGTATATTTCTCTTTTTTCTTCAAATTTCGAAAATCAAAAATTCTTTAAATTAGCTTTGTGAAAAGTAAAACTAAAACACTCAATAAATAAAGTGACATTTAATTACAACAATGAATAGGACATCATAAATTTTAAAAAAGAAATAATTTTAAATGTCCAATTTGCAGTTAGTTGAACAAGTAATACGTTTTAATTTATTCAGACTATTTAAAATTCAGGTTATTTGTAATAATTTAGTGTTCAAGATCCTCGAAACATTGTCATTATCTGTTACTCAATAATTTTACATTTAGTGAAGAATGCTGAATAAGATTGAAAGATATTCTCTTAATTGAAAGTACAACTGGATCGTGATCGTATTAATTAACAAGGCGCTCGAATTAAATTGAGATCAAGAAGAAACACCGAATGTAATTTATTCCTTTAACGAGCGCAAAATAATGTACGAGATGAGAAATGTACTAAACAAGGCTACTACTTAAATAATTTTAATACCGAAATTATTATATGGAAGAATTCATGGAAAGAAACTAATTGCAAAGAACAAATGTTATTTTATGTAATTGTAATTAAAAAAAGAAGAAACTATTACAATTTTTTTCTTTAAATCTCAATATCATTTCTTAAAATTTTAAGATGGATAAATTTAAATACGGAAAAATATTTAATATTAGTAAGCTAAAGAATATTATATTTAAATTAACTTCACGTTGTAAGTAAAATATTACAAAGCAATTTTTACATGAAATAAATATTTAATGTTAAAAATGCAAAATATTTAAAAAATTATATTTAAATTTATGAAATTTTTCCTATTTTCAATCATTTTTAACATTAGTATTTCCCTCTGACTGACTTTTCCTACAAACTATCCTATAACAGCATACACCAGTATGTTCAACAATCTCTCTTCCAAATACATTTTTTGTTTCGCTAGTTTCTCTGTCTCTCTCTCTCTCTCTTTCTCTCTCTTTTTCTCACTCTATTTTTGTCGGCCAATTCTCTTCGACTCTCTGAGTGCGACAAGGTCGAAAGAGCTGAACGGTTCGTTAAATGCCTTTTAGTTTGCCGTTTTGCGAGTCAGTTTTTGAAGTGACTTGCTGATAACACCAAAAAAGCTTTCAGGTTCACATCGGTTTCAAACGTTAAAGCCGAATGTACACTTAACATTATTTATAACTCTCACTTTCAGGAAGTAATAGCTTGATATATTCATGAAAAATCTAAATCTTTGTAAATTAATTTCTATAAGAAGAATTACTTTCAAAGAATGAAATTGTTAATTGTAAAGTTATAACTAAAACAAGTTAGTTTTATATATTAATAATATAAAAACTTGGAAGTAAAAATGAATGTTTGTCGAAAAGTTCTACTATTACAAATCATTTCTAGAAAAATGTCCATAAATATACTACTAGGCGCTTTACTGTAAAAATAATAAAATAAACTAGCAGAACCGCTTGTTTTTTACGGTACATGCTGTAACAAATTTAATATAATGCATTAAGAAAAGAAAAAAAAACGCATTAATGCTCCAGTTAAAATTCCATTATTCGATTGTTAAATGAATACATCATAAGCATGAGATTGGGAACCAAATAACTACGTTTAACATTAAATGCATGACGAATCAAGGTCTATTTACAGGCGCTGAAGGCGCTGAAAGGATCCAGAGAGATAGACAGAAACTGTAATTCACGCGGGAAGATGACGATTAACCGCAGTAACCTTTCAATTGTAAAGGGGCAAGGAAGGCAGGCTGAAATTCTGAGCAACAGGCAAAAAGTAAACGGTAATAATTAATTATAGACGGATCATACTTGTGTGTTACTCATAATCATACTAAAAGGAATATAGAGCCAGTAAAGAACATAAAGAAAAAGAAAGGGAGAAAGAGAAATGCAAAATTTATAATTTTCAATACTCGGAAATTATTTTGTGATCCTATGGGATCATGTATACGTACGCTAGTTTAATTTCTGATATACAATATCAGAAAATGACTTTAATACACTTTATGAAATTGATCAAGTATTGCACCGTCATTACTATATTATGTAAAAAAAAAGGGGGGAGAAGAAGACGCACGTTCTCCTTTCGGACTCCTACAATTCCAATCTTTCGGCTGCTCCATAAAACACAGTAACCAATATTCTTATGAAAATTTAAATGTCTCAACTTTTGCAAGTATTACGTCGCTCTGTATTATACTGTCAGTTTGCATCTTTATTAAGCAAAGAGAAGGGAAACATGACAATCAAGAGCCAGTTTTATCAAAACAACGTAACACCGGCAAAAGTTACGGACACAATGCGGGACTATGATAGACCTCGATTTTCATAAACAGTATCGGTAACAGTGACCTCGCGGTAACAGTGAGCGAGCGTTTCACTTCGCCTCATTATCCGTGTGTCTCGGTTTGGTGTATAAGCGGCGTTTGGATACCTTGCTGAGCGGGATGCCTATTGTGGTTGCTAGGTGCCATCATGTGCATCTGGTGTGCCCCGACCGGCGACCTCAGCGACAAATTGTTCAGGTTCACGTTTATCGAAAGATTCGTATTGTTACAGGTGGCGGTCAGGTTGTTGTGATTGTTCGGTGATGTGGCGCCGACGTTGGTACCCACATTCGTGGCTGCATGAGGCGACAGTCCGGAACTGTCGGTGGTAGGGGCCGAGGGGTTCGACGAGGTGTTGTGCGAGGCGAAGTCCTTGCCGCCGTTGGCACCGGCGGCGCCGCCGCTGCCGCCGGTGGAGCCGGCCGAGCCGCCCGTCACCGTCTTCGAGCACCTCAGGCACTTCGGCAGCCAGGAGTGACGGCGCACGAACTTCCGATACTCCTTCCTCACCTGCAAGAGCGAAGCAGAGCCCACCCGACCCAACGAAACAAGTTTAACGGTGCGAGAAAGAACTAAAGGTCTGTGCGAGACAGAGTGCGGATACATTATGTGCATTTATGCGAGTCTGATACATGGAGATTGCAGACCGCAGCCTGCAGACGGCCTCGAATGAACAACCATGATATGCGAGTAAAATTATTGTTGAAAAAATTATAAATAAAAAAAAATTGCTCTTTATTTGACTCAATTTGTGTCTCTTGTCACCTTTAAGCAAAGTCGAAAGGCCGTCTGCGACTATTTGTGAGAATGTTGTGCAGTCTAAGTTTGCAGGCTCAAAAGTCTAGTGCCGATTTAATGAGAAATAAAAAGAATATCGGTGCTTCTCGCGATGATAACAAAATATGATTCTCAAATTCTCGAAATTATAACGAGCCCACTACGGGTGACGAAAGTAACGCGAAATAAACGCCAGTAACTTGTATTGCGCTTTATTAGACTTTATTGTACAGCGCTTTATTAGACAGATTATTTTCTCATCTCCATGTTCTGATTTTTACGAGCAAAACAATACGATGTTAATAACATGATTATCATTCCAGCAATCTTAATTAGTAATTAGTAATCGTGATCGACATGTCAAACTTAAGCACTAGAAAATCTTTCAAATTTTAAGTTGATATAAAAATTGATACACAAGTGAAAATAATTTATAAAAAATTGTTACAACTCACCGTCTCTAAAGAAATATAAAGTTTACGCAGTTTTTTTCAGCGATGTGTAACATTCCATTACAAATCATTCATAAAAAATATGCAATAAAATTAATATTGATCAAATTGTTCTTATAAAAAATGGCGCGGGATCACTCTTAAGTAAAAATTATTACATATTTTACGAAACAACTCCGATTTCTGTCGTTTGTATTTCTCTCTCCGGTAACATCCGGCGATGTTGCCAGAATGGTTTAAATCAAGGCAGACTTCTGTGCCCCGACGTATTCCCTTACCTTCTCGTTCTGTACGCAATGGAACACAAAGATAAACAGCCCCTGGAGACTATTCAATACGGTGAAGATGTACGCCATCACGACGGATTCTTGGTTTAAGTAGAGAAGCCCGAACGTCCAGGTCAGACCTAGTAGAAACACCAGCACGATAGCGCCTCGCAGCCAGGCCCTGATCAGAAGATACAGAATAATAAATTACATCGGAGAACAGCCAGCCAAGTTTCTGTTGTACAATACAAATCGCGATGGCGGCGCTTAAAGGGGACCAACGTATCGTCGCGTGGGTACTCCGATGAAACATGATTTTCTCAGAAGGAACGAAATCTCGCGAAGCATCACGTCTCCTCGTCGAAGGAAACCTTGGATCGATTGTGCTATTTAAGTTTGCCTGTTCGCTTTAGCGATTTGATAAAAAACTTAAACTGACACGTGGATTCAATATTCTTTGATAAAAATAAGGAGATATTTTCTGCTCAAAGGACTGAAGAAAATGTCATTAGTACAAATATGATAACTTTATACATTTTCAAATCTTTCTCGACAATCTTACAACATTGTATCCATTTTAATTTATCGCTAATTAAAGGCAGTTACAACATCACAACTCGCTAATTTTATAAAGTTTTTACAAAAGTTTTGTTCATTAATTTTATTTTAAACAGCAGTAATTTCCATTTTCTTTTCCTAGATTACTTGCTACTAAAAAAAAAAAAAAAAAAAAACAAAGATAATTGCAGCCGATCCCAGGCTTCCTCGCAGTCGATCGCAGAACACAGTTTTAATACTTGACATTACGACGTCGAAGGGAAAAAATAGCGAGATCGTCACGTAGCGTCGTGAGACACGCGAAGGTTTGTCGACGACGACGTTTAAACATTGCGATATGCTGAATAGGAGTTTTTATTTTTGCAAGCAACGCGAACGCCGCTTTGAGCGTCGCCGGAATCGCGGCGTTTTATCTAAACCGTTATGATTAGAACGTGTGGCGTTACACATGTAGGCGGATATATCTCTACGGTACTTCCACGTCTATCTACTTGTAAATCAGGCGTAATACCCGAAACTAAGGAGAATACTACATGCAGTGAATTATCGTGTCTACTCACAGGAAATGCAATGCAACAAATATATAACACGTATTGTAGTTATCATATAACTGATAGCAATAGTAAATTTAGTTACAAAATATCACGAGTTTACCTAAAAACTTTGCTTGTAAGAGACAGTTAAAAAATATGACAAAAGTAAATCATCTTTAGCAAAAAACATTTTATTCGAGAAATGAAATAAAATTATTTATTATAAAATTATATAATAAAATTAATTATAATATACATACATCGTATTATCAATTATAATTACCAGAATAATTCATTTTACAACATAAATAAACGATAAACACGATTGAGATAAACTCAGAGATTTAAAAATTAGACAAACAATATATTGTTGTGAATAATTAACAGAATGTATATAGTATTATATTTTTTTTAATTTAATTCTCACACAAATAAAATTGTCTTTTTTTTGTAATGCATTAAACTAATTCAAGAATGATATATATTGTAATTAAAATTCAGATTTTTAAATTTGTAAAATCTGTAAAATTAAATTACTTTGTTGTAATTATTAATTTAAAAATTTGTGAATTTTAAATGCTGTAAATATACTGCTTTGCTTTTACATACATATATTTATTTCTTTAATGTATTAATTACAATATGCACACAAATTCCTATGAGTGTTACGATATCACGTGGTGGTGAGTGTATTGATGTATGATGTGAAAGACTAAAGTCTACGGCTACGTTCACAAAATCAGTGTGAAATGACACTCGAATATAGCTTAATCGAAATGAAATGGACTAAAAAAAAAAAGATAGGATGATGTCAAATGAAACGAGCGAGATGGCGATTAATGACGATGTTAACGGTATGACTGGTGAATAATAATAAAAATGGTAAATATCTTACAAGTGCGCTTGCAATTTGTTGGGAAGAGCATTCTCTTCCTTTCCACTACCAACCAACCACGCCATGCAGAAGAATGTAGAACAGTGTAGACAGAAGTGGGTAGAAGATTTAATACAAAAATGAAACAAGACAGCAGTTAGGTGATTGTTCCGGCACCATTAATTAATTGATTATAGCTTATTCTCTGATTTGCAATGCTCGATTCGCATTACTTTTTTGCCGGAAGCACGGCGTTTTTGCTCAACAATCACAAGTAAAATGGTTGACAATTAGTTATGTAAACAAGGAAACACACAGTGCCAGCAATATTTCAACACCAGTCATCGTGAAAAATATTATCTGTAATAATCCGAATCGGGATTGCAACAACTTTTTCACTACCATCACCAAATTATTTACGTATTTTCACGATTTTATACAAATCAAGAGACTTTTTTATAATCATTTCACACAAATTACTGACTATGCCTCCGTTTACAACATCCGTAAATTAAATGTAACTATATACAAGGTGTTTCCCTGAAACGTTCCCAAGAAATGGAGATACATAAATTAATATATGTTCTGCACATTTTATTTATATTATCTATAAAATTTATTCACACCTACAATATTTTTATTTATATTATCTATAAAATTTATTCACACCTACAATAATCTAAAAAATTCCAAATCTATGAAATCTAATAACAAAGTAACAAAAATTTAATAACTACAGACTGAAAACATTTTCACATTTTGCAACATTTTTTAAAGCATTGAAAAATTGTTATTAAAATTAAAAAGTTTTTATATTGGTGACACTTGGTACTACTTTGTCACGAAAAATAAGAATGTAAGATATAATATAAAACTTAATAATCTTGCAAAACAAATAATTTGCAAATTTACAGAGTCATCTAAATGAGAAATACAAGCTTAGAAAACTATCTCGATGGTATTTTTTAAAACTTGGAAACACTACGGCGCACCCTGCATATGTTTACGACAATCTGTGTAATCGAACGATATACTCGTGTATATCCTAGGTATCACAGCAATACAGTGGTGTGTCGAACGAACGAAATCTGCGGTCATTCCAAACATAGGACTCAAAACCAAAACCAAAAATTCAGCATGGCCGCCAAAAGATGCGTGACAACAAGATCCGCGTTCGGGAGATCTCTTTAAGCAAGTAAAGCTTGCGAACGTGTAAACCGAAAGCACCAAACAAACATCTCGATTGCTACTCTTCGATGGGAGGATCAAATCTCGAACGTGACGGACAACGGACGTACTCGATTGGTATACGGTATATACAGTTTGCAATTTATGGTGATATACTAAAAAAAAAAAAAAGAAACAAACTACTAGGGACCACTGTGCTTACCTTGCGCTAGCCAAACGGGAATGCTCCTTGCTTTTCATGGCCACGGTGGTGTTGGCATGTCGGCACATCATATAGATCGCCATCGATAGAAATACCAGATTTGCCTAGAAAGGATGACAATTGAAATCAATTGCGTTGCATTTTGAATATTACTTACTGTTATAAAATTGAAAGGGAAATATCATGTCAGAGTACATAGAGCGAGTGATAATGAATGTATTATATCGCTAAACACTGCATAATAATGTTTTCCTAATTGATTGTTTAGTCAATAATGCATCGAGCAATTACCAGTATAACAAGTATCACAGGTCCGACGAAGCTGAAGATGAAATAATTATCCGCGCGTAGCCAACAGTACCGATCGGTACCGTAGCTGAGTGGATCGATTATGCATGAAATTGCCACGACCAGCAGCGGTGCGCCATACGCGACCAGATAGTACCATCGAAGCCGCGATTTTTCCGCTTCGAATACCTCGATCAGCATGACGTATAATTGGAAACCTGCAACGTAATATGAAATTATGTATACAAGAAATATTTAGATTATTATAAAACGATCAAACATTATAAATTATGATAGAAATAAGAAATTGGCTGATTTCGATGTAACTTACCTTCGAGGAACATCCAGGCGAACGCGCACAANAAGAAGAAGTGCAATAAGCCGGCCACGATGCCGCAGACGATCCTCTGATTAGTTTGACCGATCCCGCAAACGAAGAGTACCTCGGCAATCAGTAGGCACACGCAAAGATTTTTGTGGATCGTCGTCCTGTCCGACTGTAAATCAGGAATCAGGCAGAGTGACAAAAAATTCCATTTCGTCGCGATTGAATGCCGATCGATCGGCGCCCGCGCAGTTATATACATTACCTTCAGTCCGCGAAATAATTGAAACGTGAGAATGGCCAGGACGAGGCAGACGACGGAAATGATGCAGCCTATATACGTGATGATCTGCAGGGCGACCTGATGGGCGATGTCCAGCCTGACGGCGTGCACGTCCATCAGCACGGCGAAGTTCGTCAGGTGATTGCATTCGCATATGGTGTGAGTTTCGTTGGTCTTTTGTATCTGGCATCCCTCGTCCGACCAAGCGCTGTGGGAAATAAGGTATCTCGTGTAGAGGAGATAGTCATTGTTCACGTTATTGTTACTTTTCCATCGGGTATACAGAACGCGGCGAAAGCTGCGCGAGGATAGTTTCAATTATAGATTTTCTGGCTGTGTAC